>CAUDMG010003588.1:0-77500 GCA_958450375.1 Homarus gammarus | reverse complement strand
TGGGAGTTGAGAGGGTCGCTGTAATTGTCTGAGATTTGGTCACTGAAATATGTTACAGGAATTGTGGGTGGTGTTATAGTCACTGATAGCTAGGATTATGTAACTGAAGGATACTGTAGCCGTGAATCTCCGGGATTTAGGTTACAGTTTCAACCACAATAACCGGGATTTGTTGGTCAGAGTCGATGTTGATTAGTGGGTGTAATTACAGTCAAGGATATTACAGGTCTTGCCTACAGGTACAGTCACTACAGTTAAACTTCGGCATCAAGAAAGATCTATCCTAAACTATTTCATACAGTTACTTACTTAGACTGTATCATCAACTGGTAATATACAGTTAAATGGAACATAATGAAACAATCAGAATTACTTAAGATTCTAATACTAAATAAATTGAGAAAGGAAAGTGGATATTGTTTACTTAAAGTATAAAAGAATTATCCCAATTATGTATAGTTAATTAGTAGTCTTGGGGGGGGGGGGGGGAGGGGGGTCTTTATTACCTGAAGTGAGTGACTGAAAATCGCCATCCCTTCATCCCCTTCATCCCCTTCAGTACCTTCAGTCCCTTCAGCCCCTTCAGTCCATCTTCTAGGAATTGAGTTTGAAAGTTAATTGTTTTTGTTTTATTACAGTGTTAACAATCAAGTGTTTTTTTTTTTATTAATTATAAGGTAGTGTTTGTATCTATGTTTGCGTGTTTGTTTCATTCAGTCTCACGTTATGGGTGTTTGTAGTTTATAATGTAAAAAGTTTAAGTGTGTGTGCGTGTGTGCGTGTGTGCGTGTGCGTGTGTGTGTGTGCGTGCGTGTGCCAATAAGCCTCGGTATAGCGGACACCCTCTGGCACAATATCTAAACGGGTTATTAAACACCAATAGCAAAGCGAAATATTTTTACCACTTGTTTCAATCCCTTAAGGCGAGTCAGTTGTATCTCACACACTCAAACATTTCTCAAAATACTTGTTTGTTAACGAGACTACGATTCCCCTGTAAGTAAGAGCGTAGTTTTAGTATCAATTTCAACATATATATAAAACCAGTTATAGTTCTTTAAAATTGGTATTAAATAATCGTTATGATGTTTTAATATTTTTTTGGTTAAAATATCTTCATGTCTGAATTAAATATCGGATTCCTTATTTTGTTTTGCTTTTCAGTCATTTTAGGATAGTTTCATTTTCGGGTTCGTTCGGTTAGCTTTGTTTCATTTTCGGGTTCGTTCGTTTAGTTTTGTTTCATTTGTTGTTTCGTTCGGTTAGTTTTGTTTCATTTACTGTTCCGTTGGCTCAGTTTTGTTTCATTTACTGTTCCGTTCGCTCAGTTTAGTTTCATTTACTGTTCCGTTGGCTCAGTTTAGTTTCATTTACTGTTCCGTTGGCTCAGTTTTGTTTCATTTACTGTTCTGTTCGCTCAGTTTTGTTTCATTTACTGTTCCGTTGGCTCAGTTTTGTTTCATTTACTGTTCCGTTGGCTCAGTTTTGTTTCATTTACTGTTCCGTTGGCTCAGTTTTGTTTCATTTACTGTTCCGTTGGCTCAGTTTAGTTTCATTTACTGTTCCGTTGGCTCAGTTTAGTTTCATTTACTGTTCCGTTGGCTCAGTTTTGTTTCATTTACTGTTCCGTTCGCTCAGTTTTGTTTCATTTACTGTTCCGTTCGCTCAGTTTTGTTTCATTTACTGTTCCGTTGGCTCAGTTTTGTTTCATTTACTGTTACGTTCGCTCAGTTTTGTTTCATTTACTGTTCCGTTGGCTCAGTTTTGTTTCATTTACTGTTCCGTTCGCTCAGTTTTGTTTCATTTACTGTTCCGTTCGCTCAGTTTAGTTTCATTTACTGTTCCGTTGGCTCAGTTTTGTTTCATTTACTGTTCCGTTGGCTCAGTTTAGTTTCATTTACTGTTCCGTTGGCTCAGTTTAGTTTCATTTACTGTTCCGTTCGCTCAGTTTTGTTTCATTTACTGTTCCGTTGGCTCAGTTTAGTTTCATTTACTGTTCCGTTGGCTCAGTTTAGTTTCATTTACTGTTCCGTTGGCTCAGTTTTGTTTCATTTACTGTTCCGTTGGCTCAGTTTTGTTTCATTTACTGTTCCGTTGGCTCAGTTTTGTTTCATTTACTGTTCCGTTGGCTCAGTTTTGTTTCATTTACTGTTCCGTTGGCTCAGTTTAGTTTCATTTACTGTTCCGTTGGCTCAGTTTTGTTTCATTTACTGTTCCGTTGGCTCAGTTTTGTTTCATTTACTGTTCCGTTCGCTCAGTTTAGTTTCATTTACTGTTCCGTTGGCTCAGTTTAGTTTCATTTACTGTTCCGTTCGCTCAGTTTTGTTTCATTTACTGTTCCGTTCGCTCAGTTTTGTTTCATTTACTGTTCCGTTGGCTCAGTTTTGTTTCATTTACTGTTCCGTTGGCTCAGTTTAGTTTCATTTACTGTTCCGTTGGCTCAGTTTTGTTTCATTTACTGTTCCGTTGGCTCAGTTTTGTTTCATTTACTGTTCCGTTGGCTCAGTTTTGTTTCATTTACTGTTCCGTTCGCTCAGTTTTGTTTCATTTACTGTTCCGTTGGCTCAGTTTTGTTTCATTTACTGTTCCGTTGGCTCAGTTTTGTTTCATTTACTGTTCCGTTGGCTCAGTTTTGTTTCATTTACTGTTCCGTTGGCTCAGTTTTGTTTCATTTACTGTTCCGTTGGCTCAGTTTTGTTTCATTTACTGTTTCGTTGGCTCAGTTTTGTTTCATTTACTGTTCCGTTGGCTCAGTTTTGTTTCATTTACTGTTCCGTTCGCTCAGTTTTGTTTCATTTACTGTTCCGTTGGCTCAGTTTTGTTTCATTTACTGTTCCGTTCGCTCAGTTTTGTTTCATTTACTGTTCCGTTCGCTCAGTTTTGTTTCATTTACTGTTCCGTTGGCTCAGTTTTGTTTCATTTACTGTTCCGTTCTCTCAGTTTTGTTTCATTTACTGTTCCGTTGGCTCAGTTTTGTTTCATTTACTGTTTCGTTGGCTCAGTTTAGTTTCATTTACTGTTCCGTTCGCTCAGTTTAGTTTCATTTACTGTTCCGTTGGCTCAGTTTAGTTTCATTTACTGTTCCGTTGGCTCAGTTTTGTTTCATTTACTGTTCCGTTGGCTCAGTTTTGTTTCATTTACTGTTTCGTTCCCTCAATTTCGTACATCTTACATCCTAAAATAATGAGGTGTTGGCCTTTGTTACGTCACCTGAAAAAAATTCTGATTTTATATTTCACCCTAACTTGGCACCTCCTAGGATCACCCTAACTTGGCACCTCCTAGGATCACCCTAACTTGGCACCTCCTAGGATCACCCTAACTTGGCACCTCCTAGGATCACCCTAACTTGGCACCTCCTAGGATCACCCTAACTTGGCACCTCCTAGGATCACCCTAACTTGGCACCTCCTAGGATCACCCTAACTTGGCACCTCCTAGGATCACCCTAACTTGGCACCTCCTAGGATCACCCTAACTTGGCACCTCCTAGGATCACCCTAACTTGGCACCTCCTAGGATCACCCTAACTTGGCACCTCCTAGGATCACCCTAACTTGGCACCTCCTAGGATCACCCTAACTTGGCACCTCCTAGGATCACCCTAACTTGGCACCTCCTAGGATCACCCTAACTTGGCACCTCCTAGGATCACCCTAACTTGGCACCTCCTAGGATCACCCTAACTTGGCACCTCCTAGGATCACCCTAACTTGGCACCTCCTAGGATCACCCTAACTTGGCACCTCCTAGGATCACCCAAACTTGGCACCTCCTAGGCTTACCGTAACTTGGAACCCTTAGATCCCCGTAACTTAGCACCTATTAGGATCACCCTAAATTGGCACCTCTGGATCACCCTAACTTGGCACCCACTAGGATCACCCTAACTTGGCATCCCTTAGAATCACCGTAACTTGGAACCCTTAGGATCACCGTAACTTGGCGCCCTTAGGATCACCGTAACTTGGCGCCCTTAGGATCACCGTAACTTGGCGCCCTTAGGATCACCTTAACTTGGCACCTACTAGGATCAACGTAACTTGGTACCCCCCTAGGATCACCCTAACTTGGCACCCATAGGATCACCCTAACTTTTCCGCCTTTCCGCCCAACTTTATCAGCGTAATCCCAACTCTGAACTTTCTATAATGGAGGTGGCAGTTACTTCATTAATTCATTCACACTTTTCCATTTGCTGTCACACACTCTTTGGCGCGACAGAAATCCCTTCATCTCCCAGTTATTTTGAAATCTCTTCACCCTCGCGTATTGTAATCTCCCGGGATTTGTTGGGTCTTAAATCCGCCCCTGACGGTGCACTCGTTCAGGTATCAGTAACACCACTCTGTTTGATTGTACATTTTTAGCCGGAGGTTATATACCTGGCTGACAATAAAGTATTATTGCTTTGAAGTTCTCTCTTTATTATGTACACTCCATCGTGTACACGTGTCCATGTACACACACACTAGCACTCACACTCCCTCATATATATATATATATATATATATATATATATATATATATATATATATATATATATATATATATGTATATATATATATATGTATATATATATATATGTATATATATATATGTATATATATATATATGTATATATATATATATATATATATATATATATATATATATATATATATATATATATATATATATATATTATCACAGTGGGGTAATTTTACACCATATTGAAGCATCATTGTATTTTCATGGTGTTTATATTTGTAACTAACTATTTCTATAAAAAAATTTCCAGTATGAAGTAGATACATAAACAGTTGTAAATAACATAACCCAGGCAACTTTAGAAATGCTTTACGCACTCTGGAGTAACTGTAGTATGTCAGGTCTTTAATAACTCGACCCTGAGGGACGGACCAGACGATACACTGTATGGTGGCGTGTGTGTGTTAATAGCCCGGAGGAGGAGCGCACGACACGCCCCGCCATCAAGATCAAAGAGTTAATCACCGAGCAGCTCTCCTTATGGTTATCGGTTGGGCAGAGTCAAGGCCCCTCGTGTGATAGAGGAGTTGCTGTTCCAATAGGCTCCAGCTCAAACAGGTCCCAACCCAACCAAACCAAACCAAATCCCAACCCAACCGTTGAAATTACTCTTCACTAAGACTGGGCTCCGTCTGTCTCTGAAATACGGGATACAGTCTAGTCGTCTAAGAATATAAACGCCCTTGGTCTTGGTTGACTCCTCCCGGGGTTGTTGTCAGAATTTAGGGAGACATGTCTACGAAATTATAATGGTACTTTGGAATCATTAGAAGGAATATTTGGCTTTTCTCTGTCAGTATTCTCCTCTCGTCGTTTACGTATTTACAAGTAAAGGTACAGGTAATCGTATTAGACACTTGAATTACCCGGTATATAGTTAGTGTTATAAATATATCGTCTGTAGATGGTATGAATATAGGTTCGTATAGTTCATTGTATAAATATAGTGTCTTAAAGGTCTGAGAGGTTACTATTGGCCCTGGCACGTGGGACGTTGTGCAGCCAATGGTGTGTGACGGCCGAGTTCGTCCCGCCCTCACCGTCACAACGCCTGTCAGGTTTACTGTCACTTCCCCGTCCGTCCGGAGAATGAAACTGTCTTATTTGTGACTTCCGGGGCAAAGGTCATTAGCTGGGCTGTAGTTGCCGGCTGACAGTTTCAATTTGTTTAACAAGGGAGTTGAGCCGTGTGGCAGCCGAGCGCCTTACAGTAGGTCCAGGCTTGGCCCACTGTCAAATTATTGCACGCTTACCTCCTCTCTCTCTCTCTCTCTCTCTCTCTCTCTCTCTCTCCCCGCCACTTTGGAAAATTCAGTTTATGTGGTTTTTGTTTTTTTGATTTATAAAAGACTTCTATTGTTTATACTGCGAAATGCATACGCTGCTTTTACCTTTGTGTGTGTGGGGGGGGGGGGGGGGAAGGGAGGCGGTTAGTACACGAACATGAGTTTTGTGATAGTGCTTCTGGCTTTATCGTTCATAATGACAAACGACCACAAAAGTATTTATGCGTCATGATTGTAAATGTGAATCAATAAGAAAAAAAAATCCATTTTAAATACGACAAACAAACCTGTTGTCAATTAATGCATCACCAGACCAAAAAATAAAGATTATGTAAAGAATGATCCAGACTCCTTTACAAAATAATATACATAAATATTTACTTTTCGTGGTAAATCTTTTTAGAGAGTGGAATATTTCTGACGCCATTGAATTGATATTGAATAAAACATAAATTTGACGAGATCCAAATGTTCTATTTTTTTTTTTTTCATTTTTTTTTTTTTTATCCATCAATGGGTGAAAAACTCTGCGTGAATAGGTATGAATAAGAGAGCGGTCACCTGTCCAATCTACGTACGCTCCTGACACCTGAATGACGGCCACCCACCACAACTCCAGCATTTAAAAATTGGTAAATTCTGGCGGCGTTAGTCATATTTCTCTTGTTATTGCTGGCTGACATTTTTTTTTTTTTTTTTTTTTTTTTTTTTTTTTTTTTTTACCGTGTTAAATGTTGTCTCCTTCGGTTATTGACGTATGTTATTGACCTTTACTCTTGTTATTATTTGGTGTAATTTTTGTCACTGTATATGTTGTGTGTTGTTATTGAAGTGCAAGTTATTTTTAATGTTTCAATGTTCTTTTGGTTATTGAGGTTGGTGGTTGGCAGTGTGTTATTCCCGGTGTTATGTCCTGAGTATAGATATTTTCCATTAGGTGTAATTGTTCATGTTATTATTGTTATTGTTCGTCAGCAGGAGTCAGTTATCAGGCGTTATTAATTAGTGATATTTTTCAACCCGGTGTAAAATTAATTGATTTTTTGTGTTTATTACAGAAGTACAATAATGGTGTTGTTATTGATCGTTATTCACTTGTTTGTTGTCATTGATTCGGTTCAACAAGGATCTATTGTTTCCGCCTTGTCTGACCTAACACATAGATGTTTTAAGAACTAGAGGGGTGTATTTATCTAGTGAAGGTGATCCTAGTACCTAGTTCTAGATCACCTTCACATACTGTCACCGTCTCAACGAATATGTTTTTAGAATGTGACTTGAATCGTTCTAGTCGCTGTTGAAGGAGTAGACAAGGTCATTCTTAGCCAGAGGAGCATTACTACATAGTTTCATTAGAATGTGGAATAGAATGTGGTGTGAATGTTGAGGTGTGGAGTCGATCAGGTCGTCATATATATCTGCAACATCTGGTGGCTAACGGATGTAATATTGTTCCATGGTAGTGAGGGAGGAAGTGGTGGTGATGGAGAGGGAGGAAGTGGTGGTGAGTGATGGTGATAGTGTAGGTGGTGTACTCCGCCACACTTCCTGTCATACCAGTACACAGGATATTACTCAACCACTACCACACCATGTTACCACCACCACCACCACACCATGCTACCACCACCACCACCACCACACCATGTTACCACCATTACCATGCTACCTTCACCATTACCATGACACCACCACATTATACCACCACACTACCATCTTACCATACTGCTAACACATACCAACACACCATACCCCCCCCCCGTGCCTGCCTCATCCTTTACCACACCATCATCACCATACAACACCACACCCATACCACTACCACTCTACCATAACACACTACCACCACCACACGATCACCACCCTACATGACCACCACATTACCATACCATCATCACCCCTACCACACCACCACCACACCAGCCCCACCACACCACCGCTTCTCTACAATACACCCCACCACCACACCACACTCCCACCCTCACCACCACACCCCCACCACCACACCCCCACCGCCACACCGCCACACCCCCACCGCCACACCGCCACACCCCCACCCCCACCGCCACCACCACACCGCCACACCCACACCCCCACCGCCACACCCGCACCACCACACCCCCACCACCACACCGCCACACCCCCACCGCCACACCACCCCCACCGCCACACCACCCCCACCACCACACCGCCACCTCCACACCCCCACCACCACACCCGCACCACCACACCCCCACCGCCACACCAGCATGACCCACCTCTGTGTTAGTATATATCTCCTCTCATAGTGGCCGCTTTCATTTGGCGAGGCTCGGTTAGTGACCCCTCCTAGCCCATGAAATTGACCCCCCACCTCCAGTGCCACCCCCTACGGCGCACGCACACACACACACACACACTCTCTCTCTCTCTCTCTCTCTCTCTCTCTCTCTCTCTCTCTCTCTCTACTCTCTCTCTCACCTTTAATTCACTTCACCCTCTCAAATATCTCACACGCCAGGGTCACCACCTACGACACTCCCACTCACTCATCTCTATCTCCCTCTCAACACCCACTCATCTTTATCTCCCTCTCACCACTCCTTCCTCACCTTTCCCTCTCACCACTAACCCATCTCTTATCTCCCTCTCACCACTCGTTCACCAGTCAGGATCACCAACCACCTATGGAAACCCAGTATCTCTCTCTCTCTCTCTCTCTCTCTCTCTCTCCATTGACTTCTCCCTCGTCTTTCTTTCCCCTCTCTGTCTCACTTTTTCCCCTTCCCATAATCCTATTCTTTATTTTCTTCCATCCCTTCTCTTTCTCTTCTTCCCCTCTCGTTTCCATTTTCATTTTCCTCATACAATCTTTATTCCATTTGCCTTTCCACTTTCTCTTCCATTTCCTCCTGTCCTTTTTTTCCGTTCTGTTTCTGTTCTTACTTTCATGTTTTACCTTTCTGTCTTATTCCTCTGTTCTTCTTCCTTTTATTCTGTTTTATCCTGTATTTTCTATTACCTGTCCTTCCTTCTCCTCTCTCTCTCTCTCACATCCCTCCCAGTCTCCCCTCTCACCCCTCCCACTCTTCCCTCTCTCCCCTCCCACTCACCCCCCTCCCACTCTCCCCCCCTCCCACTCTCCCCCCCTCCCCCTCCCACTCTCCCCCCTCCCCCTCTCCCCTCTCCCCCTCCCACTCTCCCCTCTCACCCGCCCTCCCTAGCGCCTCTCTCACCCGGCTTTAGAAGGATCATGCTGTCATTGTTCGGTATCTCTATGAATGGTTTATTATTATTGAATATATTTTTTTTTCGATTTAAAGGGTTGTGGTTTTAGGTGGTGGGTCGGGGGGTGGTGGGTCGGGGGGGTGGGTCGGGTGTGTGTGTGTGTGTGTGTGTGTTTTGTTATGCTTTGTTTTACTGCCTTTTGTTTGGATTTTATTTATTTATTTATTTATTTTTTTACGTTATTGTGATTGTCGGGTTCCGGGTAATGATAACTGGCGAACTATTGTTGTATTATTATTGGTGTTATTATCATCATCATCATCATCATCATCATTATTATTATTGAGTGTCGGTAAATTAAATAATTTTCACTCCATAGAAAATGATGAGAGAGAGAGAGAGAGAGAGAGAGAGAGAGAGAGAGAGAGTTAATCGGGAGAATAACAGTAGACAAAGACCATTTCGGTATAAAATAAAACACCTTTTCACCGTTTGTTAAAGAAGTTATGCCAAGTAGTGTGACGGAATTCGTTAAAACTTCTTCGTCTTCCCCTTCGACATAAGTTTGTGAATATGTGATGTTTTACGTTTTATCTCGCCCATTGTCACCCTCGCTTCTTGTTGCTCAGGTTGTACAACACTGTCCGACTAGCATTCCCCTCCCTTCCCTTCATCCCCTCCCTTCCCTTCTCCCTTCCCCCCCTTTCCTTCCCTTCTCCATCCTCTCTTCCATCCCCTCCTCTCTCTTCTCTCCCTCATCCTCCCCTCATCCATCCCTTCTTCTAACCCCTTTTCTTTTCTCTCTCCTTTCACCCCTCCCTTCCCTTCATCCCCTCCCTTCCCTTCTCCCTTCCCCCCCTTTCCTTCCCTTCTCCATCCTCTCTTCCATCCCCTCCTCTCTCTTCTCTCCCTCATCCTCCCCTCATCCATCCCTTCTTCTAACCCCTTTTCTTTTCTCTCTCCTTTCACCCCTCCCTTCCCTTCATCCCCTCCCTTCCCTTCTCCCCCTTTCCTTCCCTTCTCCATCCTCTCTTCCACCCCTTCCTCTCCCTCATCCTCCCCTCATCCATCCCTTCCTCTAACCCCTTTTCTTTTCTCTCTCCTTTCACCCCTCCCTTCCCAGTCGTCATCCTCGCTGCCAGACGTTAATAGTTTTTTGTGTATTTCAGTAACTTCTAACTCTCGGGTCTATGTCGCCTTACTATATACATTTTAGAGTGATTTATATATGCTCTATATATTGGAATAGGATATATTGTTTATATATATTTATGGCATTTGTACGTGTTTGTGTGTATATATTATTTTAATAGTTGGCGTGTCGATATACATTTTGCGTTTGTCATTATAGTTGGATTTTAATGAATAACTCGTCAGAAAAGTTACATTGATTCAGTATGTACACAGACGGGCGGTTTCATGTTTACAATGTACTCAGACGACTCGTGTATACAATGTACTCAGACGACTCATGTATACAATGTACTCAGACGACTCATGTATACAATGTACTCTGACGACTCATGTATACAATGTACTCTGACGACTCGTGTATACAATGTACTCAGACGACTCGTGTATACAATGTACTCTGACGACTCATGTATACAATGTACTCAGACGACTCGTGTACACAATATACATAGACAGTGAAGGTATACAGTGTATGTAAACCATACTTCCCCATACACAGTCAGACAGACGCCACTACGAGACACCTATTGCTGCCGTCATCCGCTTGTTTAATTTTTTTTTTATATATATATGTAGAACTGAAATTTTTAGTCACTTGTGTTAGGAAACAGATTCTGACCGCACCTCTCGTGGTTTTAGGGAATAAATAACGTGATTTGTGGGATTTTCTTCATCTTAATTATTGGGTCTTGGGATTAAACCTAGGAAAAATCTCTATTGGGATTTTTTTTTCATATGGAAATTATCTGATGGGATTTTCTATTTATTGAAAGTGGTGGGATTTTATTTATGTGGGATTGACGCGGGATTTTATTTTTCGTTTCGATTTTATTCTTGCATGTTGATACTTTAATAACATTCTGGTGGCCATAGTTACTTATGGTAGTATACCGTATATAGTAAGATATATGTATTACCATAAAAGTTTCACATTATTATTATTATTATTATTATTATTATTATTATTATTATTATTACACGTTTTGTCTCCATCACAGTTGCTATATTATCAGTATTACAACATTATCGTCACCCAGCTGCATCACGTAATATATACTGTTAATATCCTGACAAAGTTTTCCATCCTGTTGACGTTGAATATATTACCATTATATATATATATATTTAACACCACGTCTCTATTCATCCTTAATTAATATGTACAGACAGATACACAACCAACACCAATAACAGTAAATAATCACATAACATTAAAACACTCGTTGAATATTTCATCATTAAAACGCCCAGGTGTGTCATCCCTCTTACCGGTAATTAAGACTCGCAGGTATTAATTAGTAGTATCACCTTTCCCTCGATAACTCAACAATCCTGTACGGCCACCAAGACATTAATGGGAGGGTTGAGTTTAGTTTTCATTATCCCTGGCCATTCCCTCGTGTTTGTGTACCTGTGTTTGTGTGTGTGTGTTTTTTTTTTTATATATATTATTACCTTCGTCGTTTGATATTTGGAAATGGAAATATGCGTCATAAGTTCTCTCCCGTCGCTGCTAGTACTACTAACTCGTTGTCGTGTACACAGTGTCAGGTGGTGGAACTGGGTCGTATGAGCGAGAGAGAGAGAGAGAGAGAGAGAGAGAGACTTGTAGATTGATCTAGGGTCAGGGAGGAGTGCCAGACAGGAAGAGAGGGAGAGGCACTGTGAGATTGATGGGTACTTGGCATTGTGAGGTTGGTTGAGGGGTATAAGGACTAGGTTCTGCCCTGGAGATAACACTTAACAGGTATTGAGAGAAAAAGTTTACCGAGTGGGAGATAATTCTTGGGAGAGTGAAGGAAAAAAAATACTCACGGGGTAAAAAGTTCTACTATGAGGGAAAAAAGTGTTACTTGGAGAAACGTTCTAAGCCCAGGAAAAAAATCGAGGAAATGAAAAAAAAAGTTCTACTGAGGAAGGGAAAAGTTCATGTTAGAGGGCAAATAGTTCTTCTAAGAGAGGAAAAAATCTATTCGGAAGAGAAAAAGTTCTACTAAATGATAAAAGAAGTTCTAATCACGGGTAAAATGTTCAACGGAGAGGGCGGTAAGGTTTAATGAGAGGAGGAAAAAAGTTCTAATCACGGGTAAAATGTTCAACGGAGAGGGCGGTAAGGTTTAATGAGAGGAGAAAAAAAAGTTCTCGGGGCAAGGAAAGTTCTGCTTAGGAGGTGGCAAGTTATACTCAGAGGCGAGTATTGACAAGCCGAATAGTACCCAGTTCTTGACCCCTAGCTTTATTGATACCATTACCAGTGTGTCCCAGTTATAGCGTGTCCCAGCCATAATGTGTCCCAGCCATAACTTGCCCCAACCATTACGTGTCCCAGCCATAACGTGTCCCAGCCATAATGTGTCCCATTCATTACGTGTCCCAGCCATATTGTGTCCCAGCCATAATGTGTCCCAGTCCCTATTAGCCGTAATCACAATTGACCCCAATCCTGATGACTAGAAAAATAAGAGACTTAAAAAATAACTTTAAATTTAAGGACCTACCAAACCCGTGAGCCAATTTGTCATTACACTCTTCACACGAACCAAAAGAACCACCATCACTACCATCACCATCATCATCACCATCATCATCTCGTTAATATCTTGAGGCCTCAGCGCACCTTGATACCTTCATCACCCTTCACCTGACGTCATTGATTGGCTTAAAAACAAACAAAATTAAAACACCTCCACGAGACCAGTCACTTAACTCAATCTATGTCATTCGTGAAGTGTTTTTTTTTTCTTCCTATAATAAACAAACGATTACTGTCACCGTCTGGTATTTTATCAGAAGGATATTTTTGTTGTCATAATAACTTTTGCTGCATCATGGAGGAAGAAAATGCTGATTTGAATATGATGGGAGAGTTTTGTTGCGTGTGTGTGTGTGAGTGTCAGTCAGTCAGATTAAGTGTATAAGATTAAAGAGTTTAATGTTTGTGGCCCTCAGTTGCGTGTGTGTGGCCCTCAGTTGCGTGTGTGTGGCCCCCAGATCCTCTGTTCACTGACAAGGTAGTATTACGGGAAGTTATTTATTTGTCATTTTACATAATACACAACATTGATTTATTTGGCCCTGTTTTTCCAAGGATTTATTCTGTATAAATTACTTCTCGTTATTTCTTCATTATAATTTATTCTTTTTGATAATGTTCTTTTATTTAATTTTTCCTTCTAGTAATTTTTATTATTATTACGTTTCTATTATTTCCTTTTTTTTTATTCATTATCGATAGTTTCCTTTTGTTTAATATTCCATGTATCTTCATTATTAGTAGTTTGTTCATGTTATTAATAATTTACCACGACCAGAGAACAGTGGGGGATAAATTTGTGTTGCTATGATCTGCTTGGAAGATATACTGCCCCTCCTCCTCTCTCCTTCACCTTCCTTCTCGCTCCTTCACCTTCCCTCTTTCATCCCTTTCCCTTCCTTCTCTCTCCTTCTTTCCCTTCTTCTTTCCTTTCTTCTCCTGCCTACTTCCCTCCCTCACCTTCCCCCCTCCTTCCTACTCCTCCTCCCTTCCCTTTATCCCTCTCTCCCTCTTCTTCTGCCTCCTTCCCTCCCTTTATACCTCCCTCTCCTTCATCCCTCCTTTATCCATCCTTCGTTCCTCCTTCTTTATGTGAGATATTCCTGGTAAACATCCATGTATTCTTCTTCCTTCCTTCCTTCATTCTTTATTCTTTCTTCCTTTTTTATTCCCCCTTCCTTCGTCCCTCGAAGACCAAAGCCAAACCCCTTCGTCTTCTCCTCCTCTTCCATTTTGTTTCCCTTCTTCCCCTGTCCCCTCTTCCTCTCTCTTCCTGCTCCTCTATCCTCCTCCACTTATCACCCCCTTCTTCTTCTACCCACCATTCCTCACTCTTCCTCCCTCTCCCCTTCCACTTTGTAACCCCCCCCTTCCTTCCTTCCCTATCCCACCCTTCTTCCCCTCCATGCTCCTCCTCTTCCATCAAAACCACCCACGTCACGCTCACTCTCTCTAATGCTCCTGACACAAACACGCTGCTTTCACTTATTCATGCCTTCATTTTTATTCACCGCCCCTCCCCCTTCACCTCACCCCCCTCCCTTATACAGCCCTGTCTAATTTTTCTTCATTACCATGGGAAGGAGAGCTGGTTGGGGAAACAGAAGAAAATACATCGCTTGGCAACTTAAGTGTCCAGGGTAGAGGGATAAGGGGCTATGGGGTGGGAGGGAAGGGGGGGGGGGAGGGTAATCTCAAAGAACTCGTATGTTAAAAAAAAAAAATACTTATTTCCTCATAACTGATGTAAGAAATTGAAATTATTTAATCTCACCTAAAAAAACAACCAAAACAAAAATAACGACAAATGCAAAAACAACAACAAAAATGAATAAAAAAAATCGTCCCCCCAAGATGGCGTCAGAAATACACTGAGACTGTACGTTTTAACTATAACACAGTAACATTGTTTTCTTTACATCAGTTAAAGGGAGACGAAATTAACGTGTATACGGAAGATTTGTGGTTACGGACCCTGATGGTGGTGGAGAGGGGCGAGAGAGGGAGATGAGAGGGGTTGGGAGAGATGAGTGGGAGAGGGAGATATGAGTGGGGTTGGGAGAAGTGAAGTTGGGAGAAAGAGGGCTAAGGGGTTGGAAAGGAAGAGACGAGAGGCTGGGAGAGGGAGAGATTGAGTGGGGTTGGGAAACGGGGAGATGAGAGGGGTTGGAAAGGGAGAGATTAGATTTTGGGAGAGGGAGAGTCGAGGGGTTGAGAGAGGAACAATTTGGAGGGGGTTAGGTGGGTAGAGATAGTGGGGTGAGGAGGGGGAGAGAAAGACAGGGGTGAGGGAGGGGGAGGTTGGTCGGCAGGACGCATTTGCTTGTGAGTAGAATAAATTTACATTATATATGTGAGGGAAGTTCTCCGTTTTCTCTCTCTCTCTCTCTCTCTCTCTCTCTCTCTCTCTCTTACGTACTCCTCACCTGTCTCTTGTGAACTTTGGCCCAACAAGGTGTAACTTTGTGCGTGTCTTGAGAGTAAACAACTGTGGCTATTGTGTTTACAGCATACATACATACATACATTCATACAAACATTACAGTTGATGGATAGATAAGCAGGCGTGCGTGCGTGCGTGTGTGTGTGTGTGTGCGTGTAATAATGATAATAATGATAATAATGATGATAATAATAATAATAATAATAATAATAATAATAATTAACGGTTTATTGAAAGAGCTTGGCAGCCAGAAGGCTGAAAATATACAGTTACATATTTGGGGAATGGGTTTCGAATTACAAATAATATACAAATAACATAAGTGACACAAATAAGATATATAATAACGGATGGGGAAAAGCTCAAACTACAGGGCATTTCAACATAGTGACAGTGCAAGGAGTAGTGTTTACTGGGAGTGAATACACTGGTTTATTACAAGTTATTGATAATTTTTACAATGGTTGGGACTGGGCTGTTCTTATAGCGATCAGTTCGTGCACGTATGGGCTGGATGCGGTTGTGGTGTCGAACAGCAATTCTCGGGCTAGGGATCTCAGGTGGTAGTAGGAGCCGGTGTCGAGGATGGTGTAGAAGCTTCTTACCAAATTTGCAGATGAGGTCGTGGTGATGGTCAGTGAGAGTCGAAAGGGTCAGTGTGTTGAGCGCTTCTTGATATGTGGAGTAGGAAGGGGAGAGAATAATCTTGCATGCCCTCTTTTGCACTTTTTCTAGGTGTTTACGTTGTGTGGCATTTAGGGAGGAAGACCAGGTAGGGGAGGCATAGGTGAGCTTGGGAAGTATGAATGTTGTGTAAACACTGAGGAGCTCGGGTGCAGGAACTCCGAGGGACTTGAGTCGGCGGAGGAGGTGGAGACGGAAACTAGAGGATTTGACAACTTCACTGACGTGTGGTTTCCAATTTAGTTTGTTGTCTATGGTGACGCCGAGGAGCTTAGTGGAATCTACAACCTGGAGTGTGTTCGGACCTAGAGTAATGGAAGGAGGTGGGACAATGTCGGAGGAGAGGTTGATGTGCATAACCATGGTCTTGGTATGGTTGATGGTGACATGGTTGTTGGTGGCCCAGTTTTGGAGACTGTTCAATAAATCCTGAAGGGTGTTTGTGTGTGTGTGTGTGTAAATATACAAACAAATCAACAACTCTTCACACACACACACACACACATGTTAGTAATGTAGTGTACAGCACATAACACAACTAATGGAAACCCCCCTCCCTTCCCTCACACACACGATAACCAAGATCACTCACAAACAACAACAACAACAACAACAGTGTTCTTATCTGAGGGGAAACGGTGAGATGTTTCTACGCGTTTCCTCTTAAAGGGGAACCCCCCACTAGCGCACACACACACACACACACACACACACACACACACACACACCCCTCCCTCCCTCCCTCCCTCCCTCCCTCCCTCCCTGACTCCCTCCCTCTCCCTCTCCACCCCTCTCCCTCTCCACCCCTCTCCCTTCCTCCCCCACACACTCCTCGCCTCGTGCCAAGTTCACATATACAAGACAGGAATTAATTACCGCATGTCTAGGTGACCCGACCGTAACACACACACACACACACACACACACACACACAGACCAAAACAAAAATGTGAACATATCGATTTGACTAATTTGTCTTCGTATCTCTGCTATCTTTTTTTTTTTGGGGGGGGGGGAGGGGGGGGCATGTAATCGTTTGGACGAGATAGATAGATATCCAGTAAAAACTTTAAAACAACAACAACAACAACAACAGTCATTCTCATCTTGACGAAAACCAAACAATTATTTTGGATTTTGTTTATTTGTTTTGCTATAAATATAAAAAAAATAATAATAATAGTACATTTGATTTTTTTTTTCACTAGACGTTTTATATTTTATGTATTTTAAATCTATATTTTATTGTATGTATAAATAATATTAATTACTGTAGTGAGAAAACTGATATAGAAAAAAATCCGAACGAAAAAAATATTAGGGAAAAATATCTGTTTTTCTTTGTAATTGTATGTGTTTTTTTTTGTTTTTCCTTGGTTGTTTTTGTTATGACATTAAAAACACAACTCGTTTCCCCTGTGTCTTTGTTTTGGTGTGTGTTTTTCCTTGTGCATTAGCCGGTATGAATGAATTACTCACACACAAAAACAAACACACATATAAATTAGGTGGTGTTTGAGTGTTTTAGTTGTCTTTGTTTGTTTGTTTGTTTATTTCTTCTGGATAAACAGTGAAACCCCTAAATAACGTTAAAAAAAAAATATAAAAGACTATACAATAGGTAGTCCGCTATCTGCAAATCCGTTAAATACAAAACTTCCTTTTAACGGAGTCTCTAAGAGGTTAATCCGTTAAATTAAATTCCACTATCAGGAGGTATAAGACATATAACTATTTATATATGAAAATTAAAGTAAAATTAAATAAAAAAATAAAAATTATATAAACTGTCTATAATTACATATGATCTTAACGAAATTACTTGCAATTGCACTAGTAAACAATGGTAAAATCCTACCTAGAGTAAGACAGGGCACCTAGTTAACCAAACGAGTAAAGAGACCGAGTGAGGAGTAGCAGAGAGGGGAGGGATAAGGAGCATGTGTGTGTGTGTGTGTGTCGGCATTAAAGGAGACGCTACAAGAAGAACAGTCTACACGACCTTACTTCACATTGTCCTCTCTCTCTCTCTCTCGATCGTGACTTGTCTGTCTGTCTGTCTGTGTCTGTCTACCTTTCTTTCGTAGTAATTTCTGTCTATCTCTCGTACTCTCTGTTTATCGTTCCCTTTTGTTATCTGTCTGTATATGTACGATTATCTCTCTGTTTTTCCATTTAAAGTCCTCTTCCTTCATTCCCTGTCTGTCTGTCTGTCTGTCTGTCTGTCTCTCTCTCTGTCTGTCTGTCTAAGTTTATTTTTGTTTTGTTTTATAGACCTATGTTCCATAATATTTGTGTGTGCGTGTGTGTGTGTGTGTGTGTGTGTGGCGTTCAACAGGATCTAAATATATTATAGGCTTTCACTGCACTAATTACCAGTATTAGTAGTACAAATAACCCTGGGATCCACTATACTAATCTCCCCCTCCCCCCACCCTTCCCTAACCCCCTTACCCCTCTCCCTCACCCCCTTCCCTCACCCCCCCCCCCACCAAGATTGTGTACAATAGCGTATTTAATAATTTTTTTTACGCATTTTTTTTATATCTTAGTACTAATCAAACGAACCCATCTTGTTATATGCTTTTTTCCCTTTAAATGGTTATATAGAAATGTGTATAGCTTATAGCATATTATATATTTGTGTTTATATTTTTAGATAATGTTTATGGAGGATATTTGTATAAAACTTGTAATACATTATATACTTATTTATATATCGGTATATGATTTTTGTTGATATATATATTCTTTATATAAACAAATACGACAAAATATGTTTCTTGGATTCAAATGTTTATATTTTATAGCATAATTTTTTTTTCTTTCATTTATATAAACATTTAGAAAATTCAAGTTTTTAGGTCAACATTTGAGAGAGAGAGAGAGAGAGAGAGAGAGAGAGAGAGAGAGAGAGAGCACCGTGAAAGACTCTAGCCTCTTTAAGACTCTCTGGTGGTACTGTGTGTAGTGGAGGTGCTGAGACATGTGCCTTGAGACACCTAAGCTGAGACATATACGCTGAGATATGTGTGCTGAGACATAAACACTGAAATACCCAACTGAGACACATACACTGAGACATCCAACTGAGACACACCGAGATATGTACGCTGAGACACATACACTGAGACTCATAAAAACACATATTGTAACCTAAAGGAAATGTGACCCAAAAAAAACATTGTTTAACTTTGGCTTAAAACAACAAATAAAGAAACCAACGTCAAAACAAAAGGAAATATTGTGTTTGAGGACTTGGTGATAGGAGGACATACATACATACATACATACATACATACATACATACATACATACTAAGGTAAAAATATATAGTAGTTACAATGTTTATATAGATATTAAACAAAGATGAGAAAATAAATTAGTAGTTAAAATTAACCCTTAAGGAGGCTCCATCTTCAACTTGCAGGGTTCATAGTTAATCTCCAGGTTAATCCACTGGTTAATGCTTCTTAACAGTTGTGTGAAGTGAAGGAATAGATTAATGAGGGTTAATGTTAATATTTTCCTGGCTAATACAGATATTTTGTCAGGTTGACCTTTCTTGGCCTCATCAGGAGAGACTTAGGATGGACTTAGAATATTGTTTGAGACGTTTAAGGTAATATGGATTTGTGAGTATGTTAGATGGAGGCACTTAAATTGAACTTATATTCCTTAAAATTGACTTGGGCGTCACCAGGAGAAATCTTGTTTGGAATTGGACGTTGTTGGACTTAATTGGGAGAAACTTAAGACCGCAAGTGGAGTTTGAACTTCCAGTAGGTCTTGTGTGTCACCGGGAGAAACTTAAAACGAACTTAAGGTTGATTCGGGTGCCACAGAATCGATATTAAACTGGACTTTGGATCTCAAGATATGCCTTAACATCCGTTAACAGGAATTAAGACCTTCTAGATTGGACTTTCATAGACTTCGTTCCTGTTATTAAGTACTTAATTCGGACTTAGAATCTTTCAGGATGGACTTATACACGTTGACTTAACATATATAGGAATATAACAAAGATGCACTTATATAATTCACACTAACACCCTAATATAACACAAGAATACGGACTTATATAACGTATGATATATCCCCAGTAGTAGGTAATATATCGGAATATGATATATATTGAAGGCTACGTAGACGGGGAGGAAGAGAGGGTCCCCAGGTAGGCCCGTGTCCCACCTGGGGAGGATGTTGATTGCTACGCTTCTACTGAATACCAACACAACTTACCCACTTCCCACCCGAGTCGATAATTCATGTCCAGGAACCACTGGGGAGGAGTGGGGAGAAATGGGGAGGATTAAGGGAGGTTGGGAAGAGATTTGGGGGGATTGGGGGAGGATTTAGGGAGGTTGGGAAGAGATTTGGGGGGATTGGGGGAGGATTTAGGGAGGTTGGGAAGAGATTTGGGGGGATTGGGGGAGGATTTAGGGAGGTTGGGAAGGGTAGGGGAATAGCGTGGTGTTTTGGGGAGATCTAAAAATGACTGTGTTGGGTGTAAAGGAAATGGGGAGGAATTTTGAGAGCTCGGGGAGATAGTGAGGAGTGAAGGTGTTTGAGAGAGAGTTGGGGAGGAGGGTTTTGTGTTGGGGAAGATTGTAGAGGTTGGGGAGAGATGACGGGGAAACTTTTTTGGATGTTGGGGAGTAATAGAAGGGTGAGGAATTTTAGGGAGAAATGGGGAGGAATAAAGAAGGTTAGACTAGACTGGCACAATTGATGGTTAGGCGTTGGGGAGGACAGCCAGGGAGTGAGGGGAAATTGAGGAGGAGAGAGAGGAACTAGGGATATAGCTTAAGAAAATGTGGGGAGAATTTGAAAGTTATGGAGAAGATTGGGAGAGTCTGGGGAGGAATGGGAGATCATGAAGTGAATGAGTTGGATGTAGGGGAGACTTGGGGAGTATGAGGAGAAGCAGTACCACACTCCCCACGAGAATGGAGGCTCGGGGGAGATAACGGAGCTCCCCCACCCACCCCCACCCCCAACCCCCCCTCACGGGATGGAACACGCCACGTTAATTAGAGTGATTAATATTCTGACAGTAATGTTGTGGAACTTGGCTTGGCTTACTATGGATAACTTGTGCATACCTTTTCTATATGTATTTATTATTAATGTATAGGCATCCATACATATATACATAATACATAAATATACAAAGTACATGATAAAACATACATATACGGGAAGACAAGACAAGAAGCAGAAAATTGTAAAATAGTAGAAGATTACGCTAGGAAGACTGTGTGATGACGCCATTATTATTATTATTATTATTATTCTTATCATAATTCCTTTTACTAGTAATAATAGGAGTATTAGCTATAAAAAATACCCACCGTATAATTATAAGTTGAAATCATGACGTTTTTAATGCGTTCACCTTTGTACACACGCTGGCTGGCTACACTAGATGGAGTCGCCCTCTGGTAGCCTTTACTGTTGATGCCATAATTATTTACCAAGCCCACTTAATGATCGAGCGAGGGCCATGCACCAGTGACTCTATTGAAGACAAACATATATACCCAAAGGTTCTATGATCCAATAATGGTGGAATTTTTTTAGTTTATTTTTTAATATTTGAAGTTGAAGAGTAAGACCTACTCACCTTTGTTGAGAGAGAGAGAGAGAGAGAGAGAGAGAGAGAGAGAGAGAGAGAGAGAGAGAGCATTTTTCTTCCACTAGACTAATTGTGATAAAAAAAAGGCCACAGGCAAGACAGTGCAAACCCCCACGACGAGTATCGCCACACACACACACACACACACGTACGTACGTCACAAAAACATACATATACAAATCACAAAACACACACACACACACACCCAGCCTCCTCCACTTCCATACACCTGAGTTCAGTAATTAGACTCACCTGTGGTCGAGCCATAATTAAGAGATTTAAAGTGTTTATTTAGCTCTTTCGGGAGGGGGAAGGGGGGGGGGGGGAAGAGTTTGTTTTGATTTGATTCCTTGTTTAATAAGCGTGAAGGAGGAGGGGCTTAAGTACCCCTGACTTGTTTGGTTTGGTTAGGTTAGGTTAAGTTATTTGTAGGTTAGGTTAAGTTATTTGTAGGTTAGGTTAAGTTATTTGTAGGTTAGGTTAAGTTATTTGTAGGTTAGGTTAAGTTATTTGTAGGTTAGGTTAAGTTATTTGTAGGTTAGGTTAAGTTATTTGTAGGTTAGGTTAAGTTATTTGTAGGTTAGGTTAAGTTATTTGTAGGTTAGGTTAAGTTATTAGTAGGTTAGGTTAAGTTATTAGTAGGTTAGGTTAAGTTATTTATAGGTTAGGTTAAGTTATTTGTTAGGTTAGGTTAGGTTAGTTGTAGGTTAGGTTAGGTTAGGTTAGTAGGTTAGGTTAGGTTAGGTTAGGTTAGGTTAGGTTAGGTTAGGTTAGGTTAGGTTAGTATAGGTTAGGTTAGGTTAGGTTAGTTGTAGGTTAGGTTAGTTAGTTAGGTAGGTTAGGTTAGGTTAGGTTAGGTTAGGTTAGGTTAGTGTAGGTTAGGTTAGGTTAGGTTAGGTTAGGTTAGGTTATGTTAGGTTAGGTTAGGTTAGTTTAGGTTAGGTTAGGTTAGGTAGGTTAGGTTAGGTTATTGTAGGTTAGGTTAGGTTAGGTTAGGTTAGGTTAGGTTAGGTTAGGTTAGGTTAGGTTAGGTTAGGTTAGGTTAGGTTAGGTTAGGTTAGGTTAGGTTAGGTTAGGTTAGGTTAGGTTAGGTTAGGTTAGGTTAGGTTATGTTAGGTTAGGTTAGGTTAGTTTAGGTTAGGTTAGGTTAGTTTAGGTTAGGTTAGGTTAGGTTAGGTTAGGTTTGGTTAGTTGTAGGTTAGGTTAGGTTAGGTTAGGTTAGGTTAGGTTAGTTGTAGGTTAGGTTAGGTTAGGTTAGGTTAGGTTAGGTTAGTTGTAGGTTAGGTTAGGTTAGGTTAGGTTAGGTTAGGTTAGGTTAGGTTAGGTTAGGTTAGTTTAGGTTAGGTTAGGTTATGTTAGGTTAGGTTAGGTTAGTTTAGGTTAGGTTAGGTTAGGTTAGGTTAGGTTAGGTTAGTTTAGGTTAGGTTAGGTTAGGTTAGGTTAGGTTAGGTTAGGTTAGGTTAGGTTAGGTTAGGTTAGGTTAGGTTAGGTTAGGTTAGGTTAGGTTAGGTTAGGTTAGGTTAGGTTAGGTTAGGTTAGGTTAGGTTAGGTTAGGTTAGGTTAGTTGTAGGTTAGGTTAGGTTAGGTTAGGTTAGGTTAGGTTAGGTTAGGTTAGGTTAGGTTAGGTTAGGTTAGGTTAGGTTAGGTTAGGTTAGTGTAGGTTAGGTTAGGTTAGGTTAGGTTAGGTTAGGTTAGGTTAGGTTAGGTTAGGTTAGGTTAGGTTAGGTTAGGTTAGGTTAGGTTAGGTTAGGTTAGGTTAGGTTAGGTTAGGTTAGGTTAGTTGTAGGTTAGGTTAGGTTAGGTTAGGTTAGGTTAGGTTAGGTTAGGTTAGGTTGGGTTAATTATAGGTTAGGTTTGGTTAGTTGTAGGTTCGGTTAGGTTAGGTGTAGGTTAGGTTAGGTTAGGTTAGGCTAGGTAAGGTTAGTGGTAGGTTAGGTTAGGTTAGGTTAGGTTAGGTTAGGTTAGGTTAGGTTAGGTTAGGTTAGGTTAGGTTAGGTTAGGTTAGGTTAGGTTAGGTTAGGTTAGGTTAGGTTAGGTTGTAGGTTAGGTTAGGTTAGGTTAGGTTAGGTTAGGTTAGGTTAGGTTAGGTTAGGTTAGGTTAGGTTAGGTTAGGTTAGGTTAGGTTAGGTTAGGTTAGGTTAGGTTAGGTTAGGTTAGTTAGTAGGTTAGGTTAAGTTATTTGTAGGTTAGGTTAAGTTATTTGTAGGTTAGGTTAAGTTATTTGTAGGTTAGGTTAAGTTATTAGTAGGTTAGGTTAAGTTATTTGTAGGTTAGGTTAAGTTATTTGTAGGTTAGGTTAAGTTATTTGTAGGTTAGGTTAAGTTATTAGTAGGTTAGGTTAAGTTATTAGTAGGTTAGGTTAAGTTATTTGTAGGTTAGGTTAAGTTATTTGTAGGTTAGGTTAAGTTATTTGTAGGTTAGGTTAAGTTATTTGTAGGTTAGGTTAAGTTATTTGTAGGTTAGGTTAAGTTATTAGTAGGTTAGGTTAAGTTATTTGTAGGTTAGGTTAAATTATTTCTAGGTTAAGTGTTTGTAGGCTAAGTTAAGTTATTCGTACGTTAAGTTATTTGTAGGCTATGGTTAGTATTTGTAGGTAACCTAAATATTTTTGAGGCTAACTTTAATATTTGTAGGGATAACTTCGGTATTCGTGGTTCTAACTTCGTTATTTACTAGGCGATTCTGCTAGGCCACGGTAGGACGCCACCCTCCGGGAGGCTCCACATATGTCTCGCTGTTCAGTCCTCAAAACTTCTTCTTCCATCAATAGTTCATTAACGGTGTATGTAAGTTCCACCATGTTTTTCACTACAACGGTACAGCAAAGTATATTTTTCTAGCATTAAACTGTTATTATTTTATTGTCTAATCATCACTACATATAACACCACCCATCATCACTACATATAACATCATCCATCATCACTAAATATAACACCACCCATCATAACTACATATAACACCACCCATCATAACTACATATAACATCATCCATCATCACTAAATATAGCACCATCCATCATCACTACATATAACACCACCCATCATCACTACATATAACACCATCCATCATCACCACATGTAATACCATCCATCATCACTACACATAGAACCACCATCACCACTACCACCATCATCATTACCACCACCACTATCAACCAGTCTCTACCACCACCACTATCACCACAAACATGCCGCTATCACCATCACCACCACTACCACTGTCACTACCACCGTCACCACCACCACTACATATAACACCATCCATCATCACTACATATAACACCATCCATCATCACTACATATAACACCACCCATCATCACTACATATAACATCATCCATCATCACTACATATAACACCATCCATCATCACTGCATATAACACCATCCATCATCACTGCATATAACACCATCCATCATCACTACATATAACACCATCCATCATCACTACATATAACACCATCCATCATCACTACATATAACATCATCCATCATCACTACATATAACACCATCCATCATCACTGCATATAACACCATCCATCATCACTGCATATAACACCATCCATCATCACTACATATAACACCATCCATCACCACTACATATAACACCATCCATCATCACTACATATAACACCATCCATCATCACTACATATAACACCATCCATCACCACTACATATAACACCATCCAGCATCACTACATATAACACCACCCATCATCACTACATATAACACCACCCATCATCACTACATATAGCACCATCCATCATCACTACATATAACACCATCCATCATCACTACATATAACACCATCCATCATCACTACATATAACACCACCCATCATCACTACATATAACACCATCCATCATCACTACATATAACACCATCCATCATCACTACATATAACACCATCCATCATCACTACATATAACACCATCCATCATCACTACATATAACACCACCCATCATCACTACATATAACACCATCCATCATCACTACATATAACACCATCCATCATCACTACAGATTGGTAAAGTAGTTTCCGAGATTCTCATGCGGATACACAAGCAAATAAACAGACAGACAGACAGACTTACTTCTTTGTTTTATATATATAGATAAGTCTAACTTCATTAATTTTAGGTATAGCCATAGAATTTATTTTCATGCAATATTTAGTATATTAACATCATTACTTATATATTTCATTAAGTGCTAAGTAAATATTTTCTACTTTTGGTAAATATATTTCTATGTAACAGTATCTAATGTAAACAGTGTCTTTCTATAGTTAATAATAAGGGATTTTTATAGTTTTATATAGAAATGTTTATTGTTTTGTTTATATTAATGTTATGTCATGTTTATTATTCAGTGAGGGTGTCAGTGCACGTCATCATCGGTGTTTACACGTTGAACGTTCGGTATACGAGTAAATATTAATTATCTATTCTACCATAAGACTCGACCCGTTGATCCTGTGTCTCACGCTGCATGACACAAATTCCGTTGCTTTACTTGGGCGGCGGCAAACAGTCGTAGCTAGAGTAGATTCGCCTCCATACACCAGGTGGCAGGTAAGGCTGTGAAGGAGACGCGTTATATTTTATGTCAGTGATAGACGAGTGAGTGTCTGTTCTGAACTAAGTAATGTTTGCTGTGTCTCCTCCTCAGTTCATTTGGAAGTTTACGCTTGCGTGTGATGGACTGACTTGTGTGATGGTGGTGTTTTCAGCATTTTATTCCGTGTTGTTGACTTAGCGTCCCGCTGGTTAATTACCATAATGCAGTGACTTGTGTGACAGCGGCCAGGGGCTGTTGTTCAGATGTCGTTAGTCCGTCATAGCAGCAGCAGTGGGGCTCCTGTGTACCCTGTCAGAGGTTCACAGTACTGTACGAGGCCAAGTGGACCACGTGGTGTAGTGAGACATCCACGTTGGCTCAAGCTGGACAGACGTCAACTGGTGTGACTGAGCCATTAGTGTTATCCCCCTGTTGAGGTACGTGGTGGTGGTTTAGTGTTAGTGATCTACTTCCATAGATCAGGGTTTAGTTTTAATTACTCGTACTGTTAATTAAAGCGTTGGTGTTATAGGTGGGAGGAGTGTGGGAGGGCGTTCTATAGTGTGGGAGTATAGGCCGGCAGGACCCACTAGCGAGCTAAAGAGGACTCCAATGGGGACCTGAGACGGGGCACGTGGACTCCTATTGCCCGGTTTGTTCTACCTGATCTTTAATAACTCTTAACTGCTGCGTTTAACCTCCCATTTAAGTAGTCTACATTGTTGATAATCTACCATAAGACTCTACCTGTTGACAATCTACCATAAGACTCTACCTGTTGATAATCTACCATAAGACTCTACCTGTTGACTCTACCTGTTGATAATCTACCATAAGACTCTACCTGTTGACAATCTACCTGTTGATAATCTACCATAAGACTCTACCTGTTGACAATCTACCATAAGACTCTACCTGTTGACAATCTACCATAAGACTCTACCTGTTGACAATCTACCATAAGACTCTACTTGTTGACAATCTACCATAAAAGCTTACCTGTTAATCTTGCTATAGAATTTTACGTGTTGAAAATCTATCATAGGACTTCAAATACTGAAATATCGAGCAGTTATGTGTTGGATATTATTTTATGCAGCTGCTGTGAGGTAATTGAGAGGGAGTGTGTGTAGGAAATAGCTTCTGTGAGCGAGTAAAAAAGGCAAATTGCTTCAGCTACCAGACCCTCAATACCTTCCTCACGAGTTGCACCTTCTTCACGAGTCGCACCTTCTTCACGAGTCGCACCTTCTTCACGAGTCGCACATTCCTCACTTCTCACCTTCTCGGTTAGGTTACGACACAAACACATCAATCACAATGACGTCGATATTGAGCTGAGACTATCGTAACAAAAACGTCACGGGGAACAAATATAACTTACGATTTTTGTTTTTGAGAATCTGGATTGTGAATTTACGTGACCCTCCCACCTTTACCTGATTAGACTTAATTAGTGATATTAGAGTTCACACCTGTATATACTGTACTAGGGGTTATTTTGAACAAACCACGATACAATTACTCAGTCTGACCGAACAAGTCAACATAATAATTTTAAAGTTATATAATTAATTAACGTTGATAAGTTGACATGAACAAAATGTCGAGTTGTATAAAGTAAAAAAAAAAAAAGTTCAATCAGCCTAAACTATGAACAGTGTTGAAAATTTTACCAAGTGTGACTACTGGGTTTTAGTACTCTTGAACACACTCTTATCCCTCGCAACGTTCTGGAGAGGGAGATCGATATCGTTTGTATAGATGAGTGTCTGTTGGTTATAATGCCTCTGTGTGTTGTGTATTTTGTGAGACTGTAACTTTTTGTTTGTTTTGTATTCTGTGATTCTGTCTGTCTGTCTATATGTCTATCTTTCAATTCTATATCACAATTCCTTCTGTCTGTTATTGTATCTGTCTTTCGGTCTGTCTTTGTATCAGTTTATCTGTGTGTGTGTGTGTCAGCTTATCAGTCTGTCTGTCTGTTAATATGACAATTCAATTTCTTTTATTATGCCTGTTTTTCGGTCGGTGTGTGTGTGTGTGTGTGTGTGTGTGTGTGCGATCAGTCTGTGTGTCTGTTATCCCGCCACCATCCGACATTGACGTCATAGCCTTTCATTCATCATCAAAGGGACCTAACGTTGACTCATACCTGCCCGGGTCAGAGGTCAAGATTGGGGAGGGAGGGGAGAGGGGGGCCCTAGGTCAGCGTCTCCCTCAAGTGTACTCAGGATCTGTGTCGTGTAAGATGCCCTCACCCTTAAGAATCTCCCTGCCTCCCCTCTCCCCCTTCCCTCGCTCCCTCTTCCTCCTCCCCCCCCCCCTCGCACGCTTCCTCTCTCTACCTGCCTCTCCTCTTTCCTCTCTCTTCTTTGTGTATATCCTCTATCTCCTCTCTCTTCCTACCTCCTTCGTTTACCTCCTTCGTTTCCCTCCTTCGTTTCCCTCCTCTCTCTCTCTCTCTCTCTCTCTCTCTCTCTCTCTCTCTCTCTCTCTCTCTCTCCACAATTTCCACACCACCCCTCCCACCCCTTCCACCATCCCTACCATCACTACACATTGAACTGAGCTCCAATGACGCTGAAATGTTGCCAAGTTGGAGGTATATGTTTAAAGTTTAGATTGATGGAGGCGGTTGAAGTATTTTTTGGAGGCCCTCTAAAGTTCCCATATAGATGCACTAACAACAGTTTAGTTGTTAAAAGCTCCTGGAAATGCCCGGGTGATGTCAGATACGAGTCTCGTCTCTCGCTGAAAATGAGTATCTAACGAGAGGGGGGGGGAGAGGGGGCGGGGGATGGAGAGATAGATAGATGGGAAAGGGAGATAGATGGGGGAGAGAGAGAGAAGAAGGAAGATGGAGAGAGAGATGGGAGGGGGGAGATGGGGAGGGAGAGGGTGTAAGAGAATTGGTGGTGGGGAGGGAGGGAGGATGAAGGAGACAGAGTAGAGGATAGAGAGAAGATGGAATAGAGAAGAAAGAGGGTGGGGAGTAAGGTTTACGAAAGAAGAGATGACAAAGAGAGAGAAGGTGGAATGGAGAGAGAAAGCTGGAGGAGAGAGAAAACTGGAGGGGAGAGAGAGAGAGAGAGAGAGAGAGAGAGAGAGTTGGTAGGTGAGAGAGTTGGTAGGTGAGAGAGTCCGGATGTTTCCTTCAAAAAGTTAGTTTTTGGAGGGGAGAAAGAGACAGACCAACTTTAAATATTTTTATGTCAAGTGGGAGATATTTAAAGTGGAGAGAGAGAGAGAGAGAGAGATGGGAAAAATAATAATGGTTGGGGGGAAAGAGGGGAGGGTGGGGAAGGGGAAAGGAGGAGGGGAGAAAGGTTTAGGCTAGGGAGAGGGTACAGGGGGGGAGGGGAGAGAAGGGGAGGGGGGGGGGTAGAATTAAAGGATAGACCAGGATCTATTAGTGTGTCGAGGTAGTTTGTTTGTTTGGGCAGGGGAGAGGAGGAGGTGGGGGAGAGAGAGGGGGCTTATGGGGAGGAAACCGGGGTGTAGGTACATATGTGTGTGGGTAAGTGAAGGAGGGGGTTGTGGTGGGGTGTAGGGAGGTGTGTGTCAGTAGGGGAGGGGGGAAACTATTGGGGAGTAGGAACCTATTGAGGAGGTGAGGCTTATGGGGTGTAGAAACATATGTGGGGAGGGGAAAAGAATAGGGAGGATGAGTGGGTGTAAGGGAACGGAATATTGTAGTGGTGTAAGGTAAAAGAATGAAACGGGAGTATGAGAGGAAGTATAAAGCAAGGAAGTGTAGGTTAAGTGTAAGGGAGAAGGAATGATGGGGAAGGTATAAGGGAGAAAGTGTAAGGGAGGGGGTGAGGGGGATGAGTGAGGAGGAGGTTTCAAGGAAGAGGAGTAAGGGAGAGAGTGGAGAAGAAGGTCCAAGGGAGAGAATAGAGAGAGAGAGAGAGAGAGAGAGAGAGAGAGAGAGAGAGAGAGTTAACATACACAAAGAAATTAATATTTACTCCTCCCAACTCAGCTCTTTGTGTCCATATTAAACCTTTTTTTACAACTTTTATGATCACGAGAAAAAAAAGTTATGTTTACAGAAAATTAACAACACAATAGGAATGAGTATTTGTTTGTTGATGAATTTTTGTTATTAACGTAATCTAGCACCACTAACCCCTCTTAACACCACTAACCCCTCTTACCACCACTTAACACCACTTAACACAGCATAACGCCATATAACACTGCTTCTTAACACTACATAACACCACTTAACCCCACTTAACACCACATAACACCACATAACCCCACTTAACCCCACTTAACACCACATAACACCACTTAATCTCACATAACACCATAGTGAGCCAAGTAAGATCCTTTTGAAGACAACGAAAGTAAAATATATGAAGAAAAAAATTGAGGCTGATGGGAAGGAGGGAGAGGAAGGAGGGAGAGGAGGGGGGAGATGGGAGGAGAGACACTGAGGAGAGGAGGAGATAGTAAGAGGGAGAGAGTGTGTGGGGAGAAGGAGATATAAGGAGAGAGGAGGAAGAGAAGAAATCGAGAAGGGGGCGGAGAGGGGAGAAGGAAGAATTGATGACTGGGGGGAAAAGGGGGTCATGAGAGTGGGGAGAAGGAGATGGAAGGAGGAAAAAGGAGGATAAATAATAAAGGTATATTGGAGAAGGGGGATGGGAAGAAAAGAGGAGGATGAAGAGTAGAATCAGGAAAGGAAGAGGTGAAAGAGCAGTAAATGTGGTGAGAGGGGGGGGGGAAGAAGGGAGAGATCAGAAAAGGGAGGAGAGGGAGAGCAGTAATAGGGTGATGCGAAGACTGATAATGATAGGTTTTAGAAGGGAGATAGGCGTTAGGATGATGATGGTGGATAGTAGTGGTAGTAGTAGTGGTAGTAGTAGTAGTAGTGGTAGTAGTAGTAGAGGGAGTAGTAGTAGCAAGGGTTGAGTGAGAGAATGATTGAGTGACTAGGAGGGAGGGGGGTAGGGAGAGGGTGAGAGGAAGGAGGGGGGGAGTGAGAGGAAGGACGGGGGGCGGAGGTATAGGGAGGGAGTGAGAGGAAGGGGGGGGGGTGGTATAGGGAAGAAGTGAGAGGAAGGTAAGGAAAATGGAGAAAACTCTTTAAATTATGCAAAGTCGCTTCTCACTGACAGAGCGGCCGGCAACACGTTCCTCAAGATTTTTGCTGCCGGTTCTGCCACGGTTAATGAATAATTAAAGCCCAGAGTGGAATTCAATCCATCCCCAGCCGCCTCCTACCATCCTACCCCAGGGGACGGTGGCCTACCTGCCGCCTCCTACCCCAGGGGACGGTGGCCTACCTGCCTCCTCCTAACATCCCACCCCAGGGGACGGTGGCCTACCTGCCTCCTCCTAACATCCCACCCCAGGGGACGGTGGCCTACCTGCCTCCTCCTAACATCCTACCCCGGGGGGCGGTGGCCTACCTGCCGCCTCCTAACATCCCACCCCAGGGGACGGTGGCCTCCCAACCTTCCTCCTCCTCCTCCTCCTTCTCCTTCTCCTCCTCCTCCTTCTCCACCTCCACCTCCTTCTCCTTCCTTGCTGATGCTAGTCTTTTCTTGTGTCTGTGTCTTTTGCTTCAACGCCCCCTGGAGGGATGTAGACCAAGCTATTGTTTTGTTTGTTCCTCCTCCTTCCATTTATCCTTTCTCCTTTTTCTACTCGACCTTTTCCTCCCATTATTCCTTCTGCTATTACTCCTTTTGTTTCTCAACTTCCTCCTACTATTACTATTTTTACCTATCACCTATCCCCCCCTTCTCTACCTCCTTCCTTTCTTCTTATATCCTTCATCCTCCTCCTTCTGTCTCTTCCTCTCTTCTATCTTATATTCTCCTTTCTCCCCCTCCTTCTCTATCAGCTCCTCTCCTCCTCACCTCCCCCTCCTCCCACTCTATCCCCCTCCTCCCCCTCCCCCTCCTCCCCCTCCCCCTTCTCCCCCTCCTCCCCCTCCCCCTCCCCCCTCCCCTCTTCCCACCCTCCTCCACTCCCCCTCCTCCCCCTCCCCTCTTCCCCCTCCTCCCCCTCCTCCCCCCTCTTCCCCCTCCCCCCTCCTCCCCCATCCTCCCCCTCCCCCATCCTCCCCCTCCCCCTCCTCCCCCCTCCTCCCTCTCCCCCCTCCTCCCCCTCCCATACGCATAAGTCAATCACCAATAACACCAAAATTATTTAAAACCTCAACATGAATCTCCTAAGATTTTAAGTCAACAACAACAACAACAAGAAAAAAGTTCGAAGCCTCGGTCTAACAATTAAATTACAAACACAAACATTAAAAGTTTAAATGTAAAGTTTTTTTGTTCTCCACTTGTCTTGGCCTTATGGAAGTGTAAGTTATTATTATTATCATTATTATTATTATTATTATACTTTTAGATGATTGAGGTTACGACCAGATATATTACTTAACTACACCTGTCCCCTACATCTGTCCGCTACACCTGGACCTTACACCTGTACTCTACATCTGTCCCCTTCTCACCAGCCCTCATCCATATCTTCCCTCCCCACCTAAGCTTCTCCCCACCATCACCCCTCCCCACCATCACCCCTCCCACCATCACCCCTCCCCACCATCACCCCTCCCCCCCATCACCCCTCCCCTCCCACAAACACACACTCGGGCAGCACTTCATATTATAATACATGCAAATGATAAGGTGAAATTTCAAAAGTTGTGGAGGGCGACGAAGGAGGGAAGGAGAGGTAGGGCGAGGCAGGGAAAGGGAGATGTAGGGGGGGTGAAATGGGGAGGCAGGGAGGGAAATATAAAGGGAGAGGTAAGGAGGGCAGTGAAGGAATGGAGAGGCAGGGAGGGGTAAGGAGAGAGGGCGAGGTAGGGATGGAAGGGGAGGGAGAGGCAGGAGGAGGAGGAGGGGGGGAAGAGGGAGATAGTTTTATGACCAAGAGTAACACTGAGTCTTCAGAAGAAAGGCTGGAATGCTAATGATTGACTAAGTTTTATTCAACTTTTTGTTTATCTGAATATTCTTCTTTTTTATCTCCATTCCCCAGACTGGAAATGAGAGAGAGAGAGAGAGAGAGAGAGAGAGAGAGAGAGAGAGAGATGCTAATGGTTGACTAAGTTTTATTTAACTTTTTGTTTATCTGAATATTCTCTTTTTATCTCCCTTCACCAGACTCCGCAGAGAGAGAGAGAGAGAGAGAGAGGGGGGAGAGAGAAAGAGAGAGACTATATATGTGTGTGTATGTGTGTGTGTGTGTGTGTGTGTGTGTGTGTGTGTGGCTGTTATGTGATTCTGTAGATATTTTCCACATACATTTCCTCACTAACTACTAAGTCTAGAAAGTGTGAAATTTCTCCTGTGTTTTTATAAGTGTGTAAGTTAACGCCTCACCTTATATAAGTGTGATTAAGTACACCGTCAGGGAGTTAAGTCGATTTAAGTGCGAGTTAGTGAATGTCGCGTCGGTAGGTTGGTCGGTTGAGTTGGTCGGTGGATCGGGTGGTTGATCGGTTGAGTATGTTTCTATACATCACCACTTAACCTTAATTATACAACATTTTCATTGAGTTAAATAACAAGAAACAAACTGATCCAACAAAAATTAATAATACAATAGAAGGATCGAGAATAATTAATTAACCTGTGACACCTGGTGATTTACTTAATTATTTAACTACTGTTACGAAATTCCATTAATCTTCGCTTCCCCCCCTCCGTCAATTCCCCTCACCCCCCCCATATCCCCCTCTGACCCCTCCGACCCCCTACCCCCCTCCGATCCCCCTACCCCCCTCCGATCCCCTCCGACCCCCCTCCGATCCCCTCCGACCCCCCTACCCCCCTCCGACCACCCCTCCGACCCCCCTCCCCCCCTCCTCCCCCCCTCCGATCCCCCCTCCCCCTCTCAGAACAGGTCCCGGACGCGAACACAAACTTACTCATTAGACGAGGCTATTTTTCAGGTGTTAATTATGCGAGTTCGTCATTAACTATTAATTTCCACTAATTATAATCCCAAAGGCGGCGCTTATAGCAACTCAAAATGACGCAATCACTTCATGAATTGTTTATTGATTTACTTGTTTACCGAATGTTTAGTGAAATGACTGTTTACTGAATGTTTGGGGAGGGGGAGTAATTAATTTTTATTTTTTTACTTTTATTTGAGATTTTATTTCGAAATTTTGCCTTTTTTTTTTACCATGATATAAATCGAAATGTCTTTAAAATGGGTGAAACAAACGTAATTTTACTGATATTATTTTTTACTGGTACTTTACACAGCTAACCAACCCTACCCAACCAACCCTACCTCAACCAACCCTACCTCAACCAACCCTACCTCAGCTCAACCAACCCTACCCTACCCACCCCACCCCACCCTACCCCACCCTACCCTACCAACCCTACCCTACCTCAACTCAACCAACCCTACCCACCCTACCCACCCTACCCACCCTTCCCTACCCACCCTACCCTACCCTACCCTACCCAGAAACAGGGAACATTGTCTTATCAACACAGACGGTAACCAAGACAGGCTTTCCAATTCCTGGTGCTTCCAAAACACACTTCTATAGTTTGATCTCAGGTCTATCTCTGCCCGTTGATTGAGTCCTGTTTTGTGTGTGTGTGTGTGTGTGTGTGTGTGTGTGTTATCTTCCCCTGTTCACCCCTCCTTCTCGGCCTTTTCTCTACTTCCCTCATTATCATCTTCTCTGTCTTATATCTTTCCTCACGTCTTCGTTCCTCTGTTCCCTCTCCTGCATGCGTGGGTGTGAGGGTGGTGTTCAGGAGGGCGGTGGGTGGTGTTCAAGAGGGTGTGAGGGTGGTGTTCAGGAGGGCGGTGGGTGGTGTTCAGGAGAGCGGTGGGCGGTGTTCAGGAGAGCGGTGGGCGGTGTTCAAGAGGGTGGTGGGTGGTGTTCAAGAGGACGGTGGGTGGTGTTCAGGAGGGCGGTTGGGTGGTGTTCAAGAGGGCGGTTGGGTGGTGTTCAAGAGGGCGGTGGGTGGTGTTCAAGAGGGCGGTGAGTGGGGTTCAACAGGGCGGTTGGGTGGTGTTCAATACGGTGGTCGGTGGCCTCAGTAAGAACATAGGCGGTGTCAGAATGTATTGGGCGGCAGGAATGTGGTGGGTGGCGTCAGGAAGTTGGTGGATGGATGTGTGGGCGATGGGCGGCGTCAAGAAGGCGGAGATTGGGTGGATGGGTGGGCAAGAGGGGCGGCAGGGGGGGGGGGGGGGCGTTGGATGGGTGGCCTCTGAACTTGGCTTCTTCAGGCCGCCCTGGAGTGACGCACCAACATAATGAAAGTCGGGAAATGTGAGAATAATGAGGAACGGTTTTGCCCTCGGGAGTAGAAGAACAGGGAGAGGTGAGAGGTGAGGGACGAAGAGAAGGTGGCAAGGAGGGGTGAGAGGTGAGGGACGAAGAGAAGGTGGCAAGGAGGGGTGAGAGGTGAGGGACGAAGAGAAGGTGGCAAGGAGGGGTGAGGGACGAAGAGAAGGTGGCAGGGAGAGGTGAGAGGTGAGGGACGAAGAGAAGGTGGCAGGGAAGGGTGAGAGGTGAGGGACGAAGAGAAGGTGGCAGAGAGGGGTGAGAGGTGAAGGACGAAGAGATGGTGGCAGGGAGAGGTGAAGGACGAAGAGAAGGAGGCAGAGAAGTGCGTGATGAGGGAAGGAGAGAAGGTAGCAGGGAAGAGAATGAGGAAAGAAAGGAGGAAGGGGTGATGGAGGGAGAGAAGGAGGAAGTAGAGAAGAGAGAGTGAAGACACGAAAGAGGGAGCGAGAGAGAGAGAGAGAGATACAGAGAGAGAGAGATTACGGGGCTTTTTAAGGGTTGGGGCAATTAAGGGGTAAGATAGCTAAGGGGTGAGGCATTTAAGGGATATAGCAGTTAAAGGGGTGAGAGAATTAATGGTTAAAACACCTAAGGGTTGAAAAAGCGAAAGGGTGTAGCAGTTAAGGGGTGAAAAGGCTAAAAGTATTGTCCAGGTGAGAGAGAGAGAGAGAGAGAGAGAGAGAGAGAGAGAGAGAGGATCTATATCCCATTGTCTTGGTTAAAGAGACACACAGAGAGAGAGAGAGAGAGAGAGAGAGAGAGAGAGAGAGAGAGAGAGAGAGAGAGGCATTAAGGGGTAGTGGTCGTGGGTAAGGAGGGAAAGGTAAGGGGTAAAGTGTAAGGAATAAGGGGGGAATTGTAAGGTATAAGGGGGAAGGGGTAAGGTATAAGTGGCAAGAGGTACGGAGGGAAAGTAAATGGTATGGTGTAAGGGATAAGGGTAAATATGTAAAGGGGGTTGGAAGGGAGAGGGGGAAGGTGTAGTCTTGCTTAAAATCGGCCAAAAATACGGAGAGCGCGTTTTCATTTTTTCGCAAGGGGAACATAGGAAGGGGAGGAGGTGAGCAGATTTGGTAAAGAGGGGAGAAAGAGGAGTGAGGGAGTTTTGGGCTCGGTGGGGGTAATGGGGAGGGAAGGTGAGAGGCTGGATGGGGAGGAGTGGAGTGGGATGGTCAGGTCAAAGAATGATGGGGAGGGGAGATGTGGAATTAGGTGAGGAGGGGGAGAAAAAGGTGGATGTTGAGAGGGGGTAGATAACAGGAAGAAGGGGGTTATGTCAGGGAGGGGGAGAGGTGAGGAAAGTATGGAATAGGGAGGAAAAAAGACGACGAGAAAAGGGGTGGGGAGAAGAGGAGGACAAGGATAGGATGAGGAGGAATAGGGAAGGAGAAGTGTTTAACAAGGGAGAATAGGAGAGGTGGAGAAATGAATAAAGTAAGAAACAGAGGAAGTGTACAGGAAAATTAAAATGGAACAGAATAGGATAAAGAGAAGTGGGAGAGCGTGGAACAGAAGAGAAAAATAAAAGCGTTTTTTGAGGAATGGTTTTCTGGGAAAGGGGTTATGGAACGAAACAGATTGAATGGAATAGAATAAAACAAGCTAACACGAGAGAGAAGAATAAGAGAGGAGATAGAGAGAGAGAGAGAGAGGAAGGAAGAAGGGAAGGAGAGAGAGAGAGGGAGGGAAGGAGAGGTAGAGGAAGGGAAGGAGAAGTAAAAGGAGTGACGGAGAGGTAGTGAGAGGGAAGGAGAGGTGGAGAGAGGGAAGGAAGGAGGGAGGTAAAGGTATATGGCGCTAGGACACATTAAAAAACAGAAACCAACACAATAACGAACTAATAAGAGACAAATGAAAAAAGAAAATGTGAAGAAAGTAGAATAAGACAGTTACTCCTAAGACGAGAAACGTTGAGTGAAAGAAAACGGACACCTTAAGATAATGTAAACAAACACAGAGTAAACCTTACCCTTCCTCCCCTGCCTTCACCCCCCTCCCCCCCTCCCGTCACCCCAACCCCCCTCCCGTCACCCCAACCCCCCCTCCCGTCACCCCAACCCCCCCTCCCGTCACCCCAACCCCCCCTCCCGTCACCCCAACCCCCCCTCCCGTCACCCCATCCCCCCCTCCCGTCACCCCAACCCCCCTCCCGTCACCCCAACCCCCCCTCCCGTCACCCCAACCCCCCCTCCCGTCACCCCAACCCCCCTCCCGTCACCCCAACCCCCCCTCCCGTCACCCCAACCCCCCCTCCCGTCACCCCAACCCCCCCTCCCGTCACCCCAACCCCCCCTCCCGTCACCCCAACCCCCCCTCCCGTCACCCCAACCCCCCCTCCCGTCACCCCAACCCCCCCTCCCGTCACCCCAACCCCCCCTCCCGTCACCCCAACCCCCCCTCCCGTCACCCCACCCCCCCCCACCCGTCACCCCAACCCCCCCCTCTCGTCACCCCAACCCCCCCCTCCCGTCACCCCAACCCCCACCCCCCCGTCACCCCCAACCCCCCCCCCCCGTAACCCCCAACCCCCCCCTCCCGTCACCCCAAACCCCCCCCTCCCGTCACCCCAACCCCCCCTCCCGTCACCCCCAACCCCCCCTTCCCGTCACCCCAACCCCCCCTCCCGTCACCCCCAACCCCCCCCTCCCGTCACCCCAACCCCCCCCTCCCGTCACCCCCAACCCCCCCCTCCCGTCACCCCAACCCCCCCTCCCGTCACCCCAACCCCCCCTCCCGTCACCCCAACCCCCCCCTCCCGTCACCCCAACCCCCCCTCCCGTCACCCCAACCCCCCCCTCCCGTCACCCCAACCCCCCCTCCCTCCCGTCATCCCCAACCCCCCCCCTCTCGTCACCCCCACCCCCCCCCTCTCGTCACCCAACCCCCCCCTCCGTCACCCCAACCCCACCCTCCCGTCACCCCAACCCCCCCTCCCGTCACCCCAACCCTCCCTCCCGTCACCCCAAGCCCCCCTCCCGTCACCCCAAGCCCCCCTCCCGTCACCCCCAACCCCCCCTCCCGTCACCCCCAACCCCCCCTCCCGTCACCCCAACCCCCCCTCCCGTCACCACCAACCCCCCCTCCCGTCACCACCAACCCCCCCTCCTCGTCACCCCAACCCCCCTCCCGTCACCCCAACCCCCCCTCCCGTCACCCCAACCCCCCTCCCGTCACCCCAACCCCCCTCATCATTCCCCTCAGCAGAGCAATACTACACCCTATTGAGAATAAGATAATGAGAAAGAAGGATGGAAGAAGAGAGAGAGAGAGAGAGAGAGTAGATGAATGAACGAAAAAGAAAAGATAGAGGATAAAAGAATGAAATAAGAAAGGATAGAAGAATAAACGGGTAAGTAGGATGAAAGAAAGGAAAGGAGAGAGAAGAGTGATGGGTCCAGGTGTGTGTGTGGAGTTAATTCTTGCACGCACACACACACACACACACACACATCACTCCTTAATGTACATTCAATATCGAGGATTTGGTTGTTTCCTGCTCGTCGTCCACCACACAACCTCGACCTGTACCTCCCCCACACTGTGTCCTGTACCTCCCCCACACTGTGTCCTGTACCTCCCCCACACTGTGTCCTGTACCTCCCCCACACACTGTGTCCTGTACCTCCCCCACACTGTGTCCTGTACCTCCCCCACACACTGTGTCCTGTACCTCCCCCACACACTGTATCCTGTACCTCCCCCACACACTGTATCCTGTACCTCCCCCACACTGTGTCCTGTACCTCCCCCACACTGTGTCCTGTACCTCCCCACACACTGTGTCCTGTACCTCCCCCACACACTGTGTCCTGTACCTCCCCCACACACTGTGTCCTGTACCTCCCCCACACACTGTGTCCTGTACCTCCCCCACACACTGTATCCTGTACCTCCCCCACACACTGTATCCTGTACCTCCCCCACACACTGTATCCTGTACCTCCCCCACACACTGTATCCTGTACCTCCCCCACACACTGTATCCCGTACCTCCCCCACACTGTATCCCGTACCTCCCCCACACACTGTATCCCGTACCTCCCCCACACACTGTGTCCCGCACCTCCCCCACACTGTGTCCCGCACCTCCCCCACACTGTGTCCCGCACCTCCCCCACACTGTGTCCCGCACCTCCCCCCCACACTGTGTCCCGCACCTCCCCCCCACACTGTGTCCCGCACCTCCCCCCCACACTGTGTCCCGCACCTCCCCCCCACACTGTGTCCCGCACCTCCCCCCCACACTGTGTCCCGCACCTCCCCCACACACTGTGACCCGCACCGACCCCCCACACTGTGCCCGCACCTCCCCCACACTGTGTCCCGCACCTCCCCCACACTGTGTCCCGCACCTCCCCCACACACTGTGCCCCGCACCTCCCCCACACACTGTGTCCTGCACCTCCCCCACACTGTGTCCCGCACCTCCCCCACACACTGTGCCCCGCACCTCCCCCACACACTGTGTCCCGCACCTCCCCCACACTGTGTCCGGCACCTCCCCCACACTGTGTCCCGTACCTCCCCCACACTGTGTCCCGTACCTCCCCCACACTGTGTCCCGTACCTCCCCCACACACTGTGTCCCGCACCTCCCCCACACACTGTGCCCTGTCGTGTATACAGAGCCGTGGATATAGCAACCCCTCCCAAATGTTAAATGGTTATATATTAAAATCTGGATATTCTTTTTCGATGTCCCTTTTATTTTGTGTTTTTGATATTGTATATGTGAACTGTCATTTTTCTTGACAGTTATTGTACAGGTGTGTGATATGGGCTCAGGTATAACAGGACTTAGGTGTGTCAGGTATTTTATAGGACCATTGATGATGATGTCAAAACGTGGTTATAAGTTTTAGTGAACAGAGTTATTGATTTGTTGTGTTCTAGAGAGAGTTGAGTTCACTTAAAGGGGTTTGTATAATTGTTTCAATGTGAGTATGTTGGGTGAGCAGTCTCTCTCTCTCTCTCTCTCTCTCTCTCTCTCTCTCTCTCTCTAAAATCTTCCCCAAGTCTTTCCTTCACCAAGTACTGTGTTTCCCCATCCACCAATATAAAGACCCCCGGGAAGGGAAAAAAAAAGACTAAACCTCCCTTCATCAGTCTTTTTAGCCTTTGTTATTGATTATATTCTTCCCTAAGAGAAATATTTTTTTTTGGTCTTGTTGCTCTACCACGACCATCATTCGTTCTCAAAAAGTCATGAAATTTATTTTTTCCCCCCGGACGAATATTTATGAAAAAGTGTCTAATATGTTTCATAAATGCTTCAGCAACACAAAAAAAAAAGTTGTGAAAAAATATTAGTCAACCAAAAAAAATGTGAAAAAATTATTAAAGTCGATATAAACAAAAAAAATAGTTGTGAAAATTTTTAAAGTCGACAAATTTTTTTTTTTAATTATTAAAGTCGACAAAACAAAACAAGTTGTGGAAATTTATAAAAAAACAGGAAAATAATGGAAGTTTGATCTAACGAGGTGTGTTACCATTATCCCAGGTGTGTTACCATTATCCCAGGTGTGTTACCATTATCCCAGGTGTGTTACCATTACCTCAGGTGTGTTACCATTATCCCAGGTGTGTTACCCTTACCTCAGGTGTTGTGCCATTATCCCAGGTGTGTTACCATTATCCCAGGTGTGTTACCATTATCCCAGGTGTGTTACCATTATCCCAGGTGTGTTACCCTTACCTCAGGTGTGTCATACCAGGTGTGTTACCTTCCAGGTGTGTCATTATCCCAGGTGTACCTTACCTCAGGTGTTGTGCCATTATCCCAGGTGTGTTACCCTTACCTCAGGTGTTGTGCCATTATCCCAGGTGTGTTACCATTATCCCAGGTGTGTTACCATTATCCCAGGTGTGTTACCCTTACCTCAGGTGTTGTGCCATTATCCCAGGTGTGCTACCATTACCCCAGGTGTTGTGCCATTATCCCCAGGTGTGTTACCATTATCCTCAGGTGTTGTGCCATTATCCCAGGTGTGTTACCATTATCCCAGGTGTTGTGCCATTATCCCAGGTGTTGTGCCATTATCCCCAGGTTTTGTGCCATTATCCCAGGTGTTGTGCCATTATCCCAGGTGTTGTGCCATTATCCCAGGTGTTGTGCCATTATCCCAGGTGTTGTGCCATTATCCCAGGTGTTGTGCCATTATCCCCAGGTGTTGTGCCATTATCCCAGGTGTTGTGCCATTATCCCAGGTGTTGTGCCATTATCCCAGGTGTTGAGGTGAGGAAAAAAAAGCTTTTTAAAGGGTCGTAGAGGCAGTTGTTTCCTTGTCTACGCTACTGTACGTCTCTCCCTCCTCGCTTATTCTCTTCTCCTTCATCCTCCTTCCTTTTTACCTCTTCCTCCTTTTCTTCCTCTTCCTCTTGTGCTTTTCTTTCTCCTCCTCCTCTTCTTTCTTTCTTTCTTTCTTTCTTTCTTTCTTATTCCTCCTTCTACCTCTTCTCCTTCTCCCTATTCCTCCTCCCCCTCCTTCCTGTTCCACACTCGGCGGAAAAGTCTTCGGTTCCGTCTCTCGCCTTCATCATTACCCACGTCACTCCCTTTCCCAATAATCTGTCCCATTTTCCCCTCCCTCCCTTCCTTCCATGATCACGCGCCTCTCTCCTTTTCCATATCCTCCCTCTTGTTCGCTCCTTCCCCTCTCCTCCTCATCCTCTCCCTTCCCTCTCTTTCTTCTCTCCCTTCCATCTCTTTCTTCTCTCCCTTCCATCTCCTTCTTCTCTCCCTTCCATCTCCTTCTTCTTCTCTCCTTTACCATATGCTCTCTTTTAATCTTTCCTTTCCCTTATCCTCTCTATTATTCTCGCCCTTCCATCTCTTCCTTCATTACGACTTTACTCACGAGAAAGAGAAAAAACTCTGGCCACTTCACCTTCTTTCATCGTGGCCACTCTACCAACTACCTCCTCCTCCTCTCACCCCCCCCCCACCTCCTCCCCTCACCCCCTCCACCTCCTCCCCCTCATCTTCCCCACCTCCTCCTCCTCCCCCCGGGGATAAAAAGAATACCCCTCGGCGCCCTCTTTTCCCCTCTTAGAAACACCAAGAACAAATATTCTTTCCTCGCCCTCACGTCAAACTCTGGCCTCTACCCCTTCCTCCCACCCCCCCCCCCTCTCTCTCTCTCTCTCTCTGGTTACCCTCCCTCCCTCCCTCCCTCCTACCCTCCCACCCTTCCTTCCTTCTACCCTTTCTCTCTCCCTCTCGCCCTCCTCTCTCCCTCTCGCCCTCCTATCCCTACATCAGAGCTATGAGCGATTAAGAGGGGGCTGAGTAGGAGCGTCTTGGGGGCTGTGTGGACGAGTGACTTAAGTTGGCAGGTAGTATGTATATCCCTGAAACCCCTCTCCTCCCTCTCTTTTCCCTCTCCTCCCTCTCTTTTCCCTCTCCTCCCTCTCTCTTCCCTCTCCTCCCTCTCTCTTCCCTCTATCTCTCTCTCGCTCTCTCTCTCACTCAGATATTCTAGGATGGATAGGGGAGGAGAGGGGTGGTAGAGGATAGGATATGAGGAGAGGGAGAAGGGTAGAGAGTGGGTAGAAAGGGGTAAATGAGAGGGAGGAGGAGGGAGGTAGAGGAGTTACCAAGTTATTTGTATATCCCTTTCCTTCCCCTCTCCCCCCTTCTCTTCCCTCCCACCCCACTCACTCCCTTGAGATCTCTTTACGGAATGAGGTGAGGGATAGGGGATAGGGGGTAGGGGTGAGGGGTAGGGATAGGAAGGTAGGTGAGAGATTGGGGTCAAGTGAGAGGGTAGGGGGTGAGGGATAGGAATGAGATGGTATATGAGGGTTAGATGGTAGAGATAGGGGGTGAAGGATAGGAGTGGGAGGGGAGGGGAGGGGAGGGGGAGCTGCTTTAACCAATCCCTACGTCATTATGCTGGTGAGGAGTCTTTATCACAAACTTCATCTGGGTGTAAGTGAAAAATGAGAGGCGTCTGACACACCCCAATTCTATTATCAAAGTTAGAGGGAGGGAAATTATTCTCGGCTTTCTCTTACCCTCCCTCCCTTATCCCTCCATTATCCCTCCTACATTCTACTACCCATCTACTGTCTTTTTTCATCCCCCTATCCTTCCACTCCTTCCTTCTATTACCCCTTTCCTCTCTTCTTCCATCCGTTATTCCTCTCCCGTTCCTCACTCCCTGCCTCCCTCTCTCTCATCTTTTTTTCCGTATTATTACCCTCCTCTCCCCCCCTCCCCCTTCCTTCTCTCCTCCCTCCTTCCATCCATCTATCCTTTCTTCTACCCTTCTTCTCACTCTCCTCCTCCTCCTCTTCCCTCCCTCACCCACCCTCCTTCTTCTTCTCCTCCCCTTCCTCTTCTCCTCCATCCTTTCTTCTACCTCTCTATCCTTCCTTCTACTCCTCTCCTCACTCTCCTCCTCCTCTTCCATCCTTCCTTCCTTCTACTTTTCTCCTCTTCCTTCCTCCCCCTTCCCTCTTCCCTTCCTCCCCCCTTCCCTATCATTCTTCTTTGTCTCATTTGACGGATAGTCGAGGCGGTAGGAGTTGTTGTTGTTGTTGTTTTTGTTTGTAAATATCGTGGTTGTTCCCCTCTGTTATTGTTGTTGTATTATGTTGTTATTCATCCCAGTTTTTCTTGTTGTGGTTATTGTTTTTGTGGTTGTCGCTGTTTTTGTCTTGGTGGTTTTGTCTTAAGTGCTTTATTTGTTGTGCTTTTGTTGTTGTGAAGATAGTGGTAGTAGTGGTGGTTATGGAGTAGGTTGTGTTAAAGGTGTATTTAACCTACATATCGGCCTAAATGATCGATATGAAAAACCTAGATGATCTACACCTACGCCTATATGACTCGCCTAAACCTATATGAGGTACACCTAGGCCTATATGACTCGCACCTCAACCTATATGACCTACACTTAAGCCTATATGATCTACACCTAGGCCTATATGAACCACATTTAGCTTATATGATCCTCATTTAGCAATACGTTACCTATATAAGCCGAACGTAGGACTATATAACCCAACCGTAGGCCTATATAACACAGCGAGGAAGACATGACTGTAATAGGCCTTTAAAGAGGTTATAGGGTGGTCAAGGTGCTCTATAGCCCACCAGCTCGATATAAAACTAGCCAACCTTCTTACTCAGTGGCTATAATTTTTCGCTGCTTTATTAATTATAGGTGCACTTTCTCCCGTCAGCTCGGCTAGACGGTGGGCGAGGTGGAAGAGAAGGAGTTATGGGGAGAGGGAAGGGAGGAGGCATTATGGGTGGAGGGAAAGGAGAAGAGGAAGGGAATTATGGTGAGGGGAAGGGAGAAGAGGAAGGGAATTATAAGGAAGGGGAAGGAAAGGGAATTATGGGGAGACGGAAGGGAACTGAGGAGAAGAGGAACGGAATTATGGGGAGGGGAAGGGAACTGAGGAGAAGAGGAACGGAATTATGGGAAGGGGAAGGGAACGGAGGAGAAGAGGAACGGAATTATGGGGAGGGGAAGGGGACGGAGGAGAAGAGGAAGGGGATTATGGAGAAAGAGAAGGGAAGATAAGGAGAGGAAGACGAAAATGGAGGAGGAATTATGGGTAGATGGAGAGAGGAGAAGGGAAGATGAAGGAAGGGGGAAAATGAAGAGAGGAAGAGAAGAAAATAAAAAAAAGTAAAGATGCCAAACATGAATAACAAAACATCCAATATAACAGGAATAAGAGGAATTCAGATAAACAAGCAGACAGTATTAAAGCCAGAGGAAGAAGAAGGTATAGAAGAGGGAGTGATAAAGATGGGAATAATGGCACACTTAAAGACGACACTAATGAGGCAATATCCATACAAGGCGTAATTGAAGAGAGAGAGAGAGAGAGAGAGAGAGAGAGAGAGAGAGAGAGAGAGAGAGAGAGAGAGAGAATAAATACAAGGGTGAAGGTGACACAGGTGGAGTCATTTAAATCCGTAGTGACTCGTATCGTACAGGTGAGATTGGCTTATTGTTTCCACCTGGTGTGTGTGTGTGTGGTGATTTACATACGGCATAATATGTAGTAAAAGTATATCCCCACAGGTGTTATCATCCCCCCCAGGTGTTATCATCCCCCCCAGGTGTTATCATCTCCACAAGTGTTATCATCCCCACAGGTGTTATCATCCCCACAGGTGTTATCATCCCCCACAGGTGTTATCATCCCCACAGGTGTTGTCATCCCCACAGGTGTTATCATCCCCCTAGGTGTTATCATCCCCACAGGTGTTATCATCCCCACAGGTGTTATCATCCCCCAGGTGTTATCATCCCCACAGGTGTTATCATCCCCACAGGTGTTATCATCCCCCCAGGTGTTATCATCCCCACAGGTGTTATCATCTCTCACAGGTGTTATCATCCCCACAGGTGTTATCATCCCCCACAGGTGTTATCATCCCCACAGGTGTTATCATCCCCCCAGGTGTTATCATCCTGGCGGGGCATCGCGTGAGGTATCATGCAGGTGGGAGTGAGCCGATTTAAGTGGGCTTCAGTGAATTATACGGATCGTCTATAACAATCTGCCTCGTCTATAATTTGACCTCTTTTGCCTTCACCCGGCCATGTGAGAGAGGGGGGGGGTGCTAGGAGGGGTAGGCATAGGGGTGGGGGTGCTAGGAGGGGTAGGCATGGGGGGAGGGGGTGCTTGGATAGGAAGGCGTTTGGAGGGGATGGGACGCTTGGAGGAGGGGGTAATTGGAGGGAGGGGGCGTTGGGAGAGTGTTGCTAGTGGAGGGAGGGAGATGGTTGGAGGGAGGGGAGCTTGGAGGGGAGGGGAGTTAATGGAATACCGAGCCTCCTGTTGTTTCTTGTTGTTCCTGTTACAGCTGCCGTTGTTGCTACTGTTAATCCTGTTCGTTACTGTAGCTGTTGTTATTGTTGTTTTTGTTGTTGTTTTTGTTTGATGCCTTTTCTTATGTTTCTATTGGTGCTTCTGTTACTGTTTCTGTTACTGCTTCTGTTTCTGTTGCTGCTTCTGTTTCTGTTGCTGCTTCTGTTACTATTCCTGTTGCTGCTTCTGTTACTGCTTCTGTTACTGTTTCTGCTTATGTTACTGTTTGTTACTATTTCTGTTGCTGCTTCTGTTACTTCTTCCGTTACTGTTTCTGTTGTTGCTTCTGTTACTATTTCTGTTGCTGCTTATGTTACTGTTTGTTTCTGTTACTGTCTGTTGCTGCTTCTGTTACTATTTCTGTTGCTGCTTCTGGTACTATTTCTGTTGCTGCTTCTGTTACTATTTCTGTTGCTGCTTCTGTTACTGTCTGTTGCTGCTTCTGTTACTATTTCTGTTGCTGCTTCTGTTACTGTCTGTTGCTGCTTCTGTTACTGCTTCTGTTACTGCTTCTGTTGCTGCTTCTGTTACTGCTTCTGTTGCTGCTTCTGTTGCTGCTTCTGTTACTGTCTGTTGCTGCTTCTGTTGCTGCTTCTGTTACTGCTTCTGTTGCTGCTTCTGTTACTGCTTCTGTTGCTGCTTCTGTTACTGTCTGTTGCTGCTTCTATTACTATTTCTGTTGCTGCTTCTGTTACTGTCTGTTGCTGCTTCTGTTACTGTCTGTTGCTGCTTCTGTTACTGCTTCTGTTACTGTCTGTTGTTGCTTCTGTTACTGTCTGTTGCTGCATCTGTTACTGTTTCTGTTGCTGCTTCTGTTACTGCTTCTGTTGCTGCTTCTGTTACTGCTTCTGTTGCTGCTTCTGTTGCGGATTTCATAGTTTGTCTTTCTGATTTCTTTGTTTATTCTTGATTTTGTCCTCTTTTTCTCTTCATTATTTTCCTTCTACTTTTCCTATTTTTTGTGTTTTAATTATTATCTACCATTATCATTATTCCTCTGCATATTGTTCATTTCCTTATCTTTTATTTTCCTCTCTTCCTATTTCATTTTTTTCCCATTTTCCTAGATTTTCCTATTAATTGTCTTCCCCCCCATTCATTCCCCTTCACTTGTTGCTTTTTTCCATATTTTCTTGTTCCCTTTTTCATTATTTCCTTCTTCGTTGTGTTTTAGGCCTTTCTATTTATCTGATTTTTTTCTTTATTTCATTTTTATGGTTTGTTAAATTTTTCCTATTCCTTCTTTGTGTTTTTAATTTTTCTTATTATATTTCAATCGTTTTCCTACCTAGTTCTTTTATCTTCATCCTTTTCATCTCTCTGGATTTTACCTGTTTTCTTATTTTCTTCTTTTTGTTGTCATATTTTCTTACCTATGCTGTTTCCATCATTTTCATTTCTGTCTTATCGTATTTTTGTGGCTTATTGTCTAATTTATTTCGCTCTTTTCTTATTTCCATCTTTTATCTTATTTTCTATGGTTTTCCTTTCTATTTCTTCTTACTTCTCATCTTCGTATTATTTTTGTTTATGGTTTTGCTGCTATTCTCTCTACGTCTTCCTCTTGATCCCTGGCTGCATGTGGGTTCTGTGTCCCGGTGACGTGGGGGTCTGTGTCCCGGTGACGTGGGGGTCTGTGTCCCGGTGACGTGAGGCTCTGTGTCTCGGTGACGTGGGGGTCTGTGTCCTGGTGACGTAGGGCTCTGTGTCCTGGTGACGTGGAGGTCTGTGTCCTGGTGACGTAGGGCTCTGTGTCCCGGTGACGTGAGGCTCTGTGTCTCGGTGACGTGGGGGTCTGTGTCCTGGTGACGTAGGGCTCTGTGTCCTGGTGACGTGGAGGTCTGTGTCCTGGTGACGTGGAGGTCTGTGTCCTGGTGACGTAGGGCTCTGTGTCCTGGTGACGTGGAGGTCTGTGTCCCGGTGACGTGAGGGTCTGTGTCCTGGTGACGTGAGGCTCTGTGTCCCGGTGACGTGGGGCTCTGTGTCCCGGTGACGTGAGGGTCTGTGTCCTGGTGACGTGGGGGTCTGTGTCCTGGTGACGTGGGGGTCTGTGTCCCGGTGACGTGGGGGTCTGTGTCCTGGTGACGTGAGGCTCTGTGTCCCGGTGACGTGAGGGTCTGTGTCCTGGTGACGTGGGGGTCTGTGTCCCGGTGACGTGGGGGTCTGTGTCCCGGTGACGTAGGGCTCTGTGTCGTGGGGGTCTGTGTCCCGGTGACGTGAGGGTCTGTGTCCTGGTGACGTGGGGCTCTGTGTCCCGGTGACGTGGGGCTCTGTGTCCCGGTGACGTGGGGCTCTGTGTCCTGGTGACGTGGGGGTCTGTGTCCTCGTGAAGTGAGGGTCTGTGTCCTGGTGACGTGGGGGTCTGTGTCCCGGTGACGTGGGGGTCTGTGTCCTGGTGACGTGAGGCTCTGTGTCCCGGTGACGTGAGGGTCTGTGTCCTGGTGACGTGGGGGTCTGTGTCCCGGTGACGTGGGGGTCTGTGTCCCGGTGACGTAGGGCTCTGTGTCGTGGGGGTCTGTGTCCCGGTGACGTGAGGGTCTGTGTCCTGGTGACGTGGGGCTCTGTGTCCCGGTGACGTGGGGCTCTGTGTCCCGGTGACGTGGGGCTCTGTGTCCTGGTGACGTGGGGGTCTGTGTCCTCGTGAAGTGAGGGTCTGTGTCCTGGTGACGTGGGGCTCTGTGTCGTGGGGGTCTGTGTCCCGGTGTCGTGGGGGTCTGTGTCCCGGTGACGTGGGGGTCTGTGTCCCGGTGACGTGGGGGTCTGTGTCCCGGTGACGTGAGGCTCTGTGTCCCGGTGACGTGGGGGTCTGTGTCCCGGTGACGTGGGGCTCTGTGTCCCGGTGACGTGGGGCTCTGTAAGGGTCAATGTTTGTAGTAGTCTTGGACCATTACTGCCTTCCTCTTGCCATCGGCTTGAAATTGGATTGGCCCGGAAAATATCTGCGTGTTGTTGCCCTTCTCTTGTTTATTGGCCCTGCTTGATTCTCTTCCGCTTGATTGGGGGGTGGGGGAGAGAAGGGATGGGGAGAAAAGGAAGGTGGAAGAAAACAGAGAGAGGGGGGAGAGGGGAGGATGAGAAAAGGGAAAGGTGGCGATACATGTTGTTGCCCTTAGCTTGTTTATTGCCCCTGCTTAATTCTCTTCCGCTTGATTGGGGGGAGGGAAGAGGGAGAGAAGGGAAGGGGAGAAAAGAGAGAGTGGGGGAGAGACGTGTTGTTGTGTTTTTCTTGTTTATTCGCCTTGCTTGATTATTTTCCGCTTGATTTGGGGAAGGGGGAGGGTAGAAGAAGGAGAGGGAAGAGGAGACAACGAAGAAGGAAGAGATAGGAGGACAAGGAGTGCAAGAAGTGAGAGAATGGAGAGAAAGATAGAGAGTAAGACTTTCTTCTCCTCAACTTTGTCTTATTTTCTATATACGTTTTTTTCTGGCGTCGATAAACACAGGAACTATGTATGTGGGTGTCGTGTTTGGGTGACGTGTGAACTATGTGTGGGTGTGTCGTGTTTGGGTGACGTGTGATCTATGTGTGGGTGTGTCGTGTTTGGGTGACGTGTGAACTATGTGTGGGTGTGTCGTGTTTGGGTGACGTGTGAACTATGTGTGGGTGTGTCGTGTTTGGGTGACGTGTGAACTATGTGTGGGTGTGTCGTGTTTGGGTGACGTGTGAACTATGTGTGGGTGTGTCGTGTTTGGGTGACGTGTGTACTATGTGTGGGTGTGTCGTGTTTGGGTGACGTGTGAACTATGTGTGGGTGTGTCGTGTTTGGGTGACGTGTGAACTATGTGTGGGTGTGTCGTGTTTGGGTGACGTGTGAGGTAATAGTGAATTCTTCTCCTTGATTGACACTTTTTTTTTCTCTTCAATTTTGAGAGAATTGGTTTAGTGTTTTATGATAATTTTTTTAGGATTTTCGCAGGATATTTATATATATATATTTTTTGGGGGGTTTATATGTGTTTTTTTTTTTTGTTCTTGTTGTTTTACCACTGTTGTATGTTGAGGTTTTGAGAGATCTCGGATGGTGATGTGTACAGGTCGACAGGAATTGCTAATGAGATTCTTATGTTGAAATATACTGAAGAGGTGTTGGGTTACTGTGTGGTAGTGGTGGTGGTGGTGGTGGGAGTAGTGGCCATTGTTAGTGTTGGTGGTTGTTGTAATAATGTAGGGATGTTATGGTGAGACTGGTTGTCGTAGGATAGTGTTGGTGATAGGTCGTGGGATAGTGTTGGTGATCGGTCGTGGGATAGTGTTGGTGATCGGTCGTAGGATAGTGTTGGTGATCGGTCGTAGGATAGTGTTGGTGATAGGTCGTGGGATAGTGTTGGTGATAGGTCGTGGGGAAATAAGCACAGGGATAAATATCGCACTAAGAACATTGATAAAAGAGGAAGAGGGAGAATGTAAAGAAGAAAGTGAAAGATAAATGATAATTGAAGGAATATGTCTATCTTGACAGGTCGTAAACACCCCATACTTTCATTCTTTCTTTCCTTTCATTCATCTCTTCCTTCTTTCCTTCCTTCCTTCCTTCCTTCCTTCCTTCCATCCATTCAACTCCCTCGTTCTTTCCCTCCCTCCCTCCCTCCCTCGCTCTCTACCTCTCCCTCCCACCTTCTTCATTCAGTGGAACGGAGCGTAACACTATACCTTTCCTTCCCCCTACCCTAAATGGAAGGGGGAGAACCGCTCCCTCTCTCGCCTGCGTTCTCCATCCCACCTCCCTGAAACTTAATTCATCTCCCTCACCCTGTTCTCCCTTCCATATGCTTCTCTTCTTCCTCCCTCCCTTTTCTGAGTTATTTCCCCATATTTTTTTTAATTCGTACCTTCCACCTCCTACCGTGCCCTTGATTTTCCCTCCCCCATATTTTTCCCCTTTCTTCCTTCCCTCCCTCCCTTTCTTTTCATTCCCGTTTTCTTCTTCCTAATTTTTCCTTACTTCCCTCCATCTCTTTTACCTTATTTACTGTACCTTACTTTCCCTCCATCATCTATCCTTCCCCTTCCCTTTATTATTCTATCTCTCCCCTTCCCTCTACTGTTCTATCTCTTCACTTCCTTCCCCTTCCCTCCATCTCCTATCCCACCCCTTCTCATACCTCTATCATCTATCCCTCCCTCCCTCCCTCCCTTCTCTCTATCCAGTAGCCGTCAATCTTTCAATCCCTCCGGAAAAAAAAATCCCAGCTGGCCTACAACTAATCCTTCCCGTTTATGGAGGAGTCGAAGGAGGAAGAGGAGGTCGTGGAGGCCGGGGGGGGGGGTGGAGGTCGGATGGAGGGGGCGTGGAGGTCGGATGGAGGGGGCTGTGTAGGATGGGGATGGTGTGGAAGTCTGAAGTGAGGGGAAATAAGGAAGGGAAGAAGAGGATGAGAGATGAGGAAAAGGAAGTGCGAGATGAGGAGAAGAGGTGAGAAAGAAGGGGAAGGGGTGAGAGATGAGAAGGGAAATTGAAGGGTAGGGTGGAGGTGAGGTGAGGAGGGGCTAGAGATGAGGGGAATGACGGAGGTAATTGGAAGGCCGGAGATAAAAGAGGGGAGAGAGAGGGGAGAGGTACGAAGGAGAGGAGTTTACATGAGAAGTATGAAAAATGAGGTGTTGAAGAGGTAGATGAGGGGAGGGGGGAAGGTAGACGAGGGGTGAAAGTGACGAGGGGGGAGATGAAGAAAGAAGAGAAGTTAAGGTAAGTGAGGGGAGAAGTATAGTGGTAAGGGGAGAAAGGTAGGGAGGATAGTTAGGAAAGGGAGAGGAAGAAGGGAGGGAAGGATGATAGATGAGTTAAGAAGGTAAGGGGGAGGAGGGTAGTAAGGGAGGGAAAGGTAAGGAAGGTGAGGGGGAGATAGGAAGAATGGGAAGGGAAAGGTAGGGAGTAGATTTGTGAAGGAGGAGGGAAGTAGATGAGAGGAGTGGAAGGGTGAGAGGAGAGGGCAGGTAGGGAGGATGAGAGAGCAGGTAGGGAAAAGGAGGGAGGGAGGAAGGGAAGGGTGAGAGGAGAGGGCAGGTAGGGACACGAGGGAGAGAGAGAGGGGTGAGAGGTGAGGCATTCGGCTAAAGGTGTGTTCCTCCTCAGCCGCCCATAAAGTAGCCAGTAAGGAGATAATTGGTGATTATCGAACATATTGGCCAGGGAATTAGCTCATCCAAACTCACCATAAGTCAGTCGTTAAGGAGCCGTTGGGGGGAGGGGAGGGGGTGAGAGGGAGAAGGGGGAGGGGGTGAGAGGGAGTAGAGGGAGGGTGAGGAGTGAGAGGGAGTAGAGAAAGGGGGAGGGGGGTGAGAGGGAGTAGAGAGAAGGGGAGGGGGTGAGAGGGAGTAGAGAGAGGGGGAGGGGGTGAAAGGGAGAAGAGAGAGGGGGGAGTAGAGGGAGGGGGAGGGGATGAGATGGAGTAGGGGAAGGGGCGAGAGGGAGTAGAGAGAGGGGGAGGGGGTGAGAGGGAGTAGAGAGAGTGGGAGGGGTGAGAGGGAGTAGAGCAAGGGGGAGGGGGGTGAGAGGGAGTAGAGAGAAGGGGAGGGGGTGAGAGGGAGAAGAGAGAGGGGGAGGGGATGAGAGGGAGTAGGAGTAGGGGAGGGGGTGAGAGGGAGTAGAGAGAGGGGGAGGGGTGAGAGGGAGTAGAGAGGGGGGGGAAGTACTGCACCATAAGCTTAACAACCCTGCATCATAACCACGCCACAATAGCACCATATTTTTTGCACCATAGCCAAGCCATTTTAGCACCATAATTGCACCACAACCACGCCCATTATTGCACCGTAATTGCATCATCGCCTCCCTTTCCATCATTAACACCTTCATCTTCCACGAGATGACCATTACCTATCCCATCTCTCCCTTTTCCATTCCATATCCTCCCAACTAACCCCTCTTTCTTCTCCTTCCCATCCCGCCTAACTCCCTTCCATCTTTCTTTCTCCCCCCATCTTTCCTTTCCATCTTATCTCCTCTCATCCCATTTACCTCCCTTCCATACTCCCTTTCCTCCACTTCCCATCCCACCAGTTCCTTTATCCCATCCCATCTCCCCATCGTATCCCATCTCCTTCCCATCACATCTTCTCCCTATCCCATCCAATCTCTCCCTCCCATCCCATATACCATCCCCCTTTCTCCTCCCTTTTACTCGTAATCCTCTAAACCTAACCTAACCTAACCTAACCTTTTTTCCCTCTTTCTTCACTTCTCCATCCTTGTTTTTCCATTCTTCCTTTATCTCCTTCCTGTCTTTCTTCTCCCTCCCTCCCTTCCCTCCTATTCTCTTACCTCCGCCTCCTTCCCTCTCCTCCGTTTTTTTCCTTTTCCCCCTCCCCAATTATCTCCATTCTCTCCCTTCCCTTGCACTCCTCCCTCTCCTCTTCAATCCTCCCATCCCGCTTTCTTTACTCCTCTACCCCCCCCCCCTTCCCCCTCCTCCCCCCACCCGTTCTCCTCATTCTTCCCACTCCTCCCTCTCTTCTTCACTCCTCCCATCCCCTCTTCTCTAGTCCTCTATTTCCCCCCTCCTCCTCTTCTTCATTCTTCCTTCTCCCCTTTTTTCTTCACTCCTCCCCATCCCATCCTATCCTCTCCCTACTTCCCCTCTCCTCCTTCTCCTCTCCACCAATCCCTCTCGTCTCTACCTATTTTCCCTTTTTTCCTCATTCTCCCCCTCCCCCCCTTTTCTTCACCCCTTCCCCTCACCCCCCCTACCCCACCCCCCCAATAATACAACCGAGGAAGGTGTGTGGGGGGGGAAAAGATGCATCATATATTCGACGTAGGACAAGTACACTCATCTGGCCGCTGTTGGTCTACACATCACAAGTTTTGACACTATTGGTGGACGAGGGGCTCTCTCTCTCTCTCTCTCTCTCTCTCTCTCTCTCTCTCTCTCTCTCCCCCCCCCCACGCGTTTTCTGGTTTGTCGGGGAAACTATTCTATTTATGTTTGTTTAATTTATTCTTTTTTTTTTTTTTTTTACCGATTTTTACTAATTTACTTATTATTTTATTTTTTTTTTTATTTATTTTTGCTGTGTTTGTTTTTCTTGATGAACTGGTTATACGTGGATTGTTGTTGTTGATTGTTAGCTGTTCTTAGTGGGTTATTATTATTATTATTATTATTATTATTATTTCGTATAACCTGTTGTGAAAATAAATATTACTTAAATATTTTTGTTTTAATATAACTAAAGAAAGATAAATTTGACTTCTTTTTTTCTGCTCATTTTATCTTTTACTGGATATTTGTATCTTCTCCATTGTCTCTCGTAGTGACGTTGTCTCCCGGATGGTCTCAATATTGGGGTTGTAATTCCTATTTGTTTTTGCTAGTAATAAGATAGATTTCCTAGTAATAAGATATATTTCCTAGTAATAAGATATTTCCTAGTAATAAGATATTTCCTAGTAATAAGATATATCCTCGTAATAAGATAGATTTCCTAGTAATAAGATAGATTTCCTAGTAATAAGATAGATTTCCTAGTAATAAGATAGATTTCCTAGTAGTAAGATAGATTTCCTAGTAATAAGATAGATTTCTTTGTAATGAGATGCATTTCTGTTTTCCCTCTGTTCGTCTTGTCGTTCGTGTGTGTGTAATAACTCACGAATGTTGTAAATATTCGGCTAAATTTTGTCTGAGTGTTTATATTCCTGAAGGTAAGTTGGTGGTCTACCATAATACTGAAGCACCTGTCTACCATAATACTGAAACACCTGTCTACCACAATACTGAAACACCTGTCTACCACAATACTAAAACACCTGTCTACCATAATACTAAAACACCTGTCTTTCATGTAGAGCTACAATGGAAACGTGGACAGGATAAATCTCGATAAAATCACAAAGGAACGGGAAACAATGGAAGCACCTTAGCTTTCGTCTCTATTCAAGACATCTTCAGAGGCAACTGAATTTACAAAGACTGAGGGACGCTTATATACATAGGGTGACCTTACAAAATATCATATCAGGTAGTGATGGTGTGTGGATTAGTGGATTCCATGTTATTGACCTGACCTGATGTTTTGTAAGGTTACCCTATGTATATAAGCGTCCCTCAGTCCTTGTAAATTCAGTTGCCTCTGAAGATGTCTTGAATAGAGACGAAAGCTAAGGTGCTCCATTCTTTCCCGTTCCTTTGTGATTTTATCGAGATTTATCCTGTCCACGTTTCCATTGTAGCTCTACATGAAAGACAGGTGTTTTAGTATTCTCGTAGACAGGTGCTTCAGTATTATGGTAGACAGTTTGTGAGACTAATTGGTGAATTTATTTTATTATTTATATATAAGTACTGTAGATATTAAGTGAGGTCCAGTTAAGTATTGAGAATAAGTTTTGTCTTGTTAAGTGACGAGGGAGAGGTCGGTGGTGAGCAACACACAGTGAGACATCTGAGGTCGTGTCTTGTACTGTGCCAGAATATAACCCGTAAAGTGTGGACGTCAATTTACTCAAGTTTCAGAATTTAATCGTAAATACTTTACTTCATTGACAAAAAGTTGTTTTCCGAGTGGAAGGATTAAAGTGTGTGTGTGTGTGTGTGTGTGTGTGTGTGTTGGTTCTTTACATGCAAAGGTTCCTGCAGAAGGTAAGGTGACGAGGATAGATGACTCAGGAGGGGCGAGAGAGGTAAGTGACGGGAAGAGCTACAGAGAATAACTGGGAGTGTGTAGTATTAATATAACCATAAGTATGACTGTGGGCCACTAGGTGAGCGGGAGGTAGGAGGACCCGCCCCTCACACTCACCAACATTATTTTAGTATTATTAGTGTGATCTAAAAAATTCTATTGGAGAATGGCTTCATTTTTTGTCAGATTCACGTTAATTATTATTGTTAGTGTAGACAAGATGATCTCATAGTGTCCTCCTTGTGGATACTTAGTGTTGAGAGACGCTCATCTTACTCCGCTGACCATTAATGCCAAGACAGCTTTGCTCACCCTTAAATATATATCCTTAAGACTTAACTTTTTCTCTGTAGTCAATGTTTACCTCCCTCATGGAGCTGTTTGTAGGGTTGTTTATTGTTTATATTTGAATTAAGCTCAGGTACAGTGTTTATGATGTGTACTAACAGTTTGGTCTTTCTTCCTGCAGGTGAGTATAGTTGTGGAGGGTGACGGGGACACCTGGTGGCTGCCTGACTCACCTGTAATTCTCCCTGCACCGTTCTTACATGCCTCAAAGTCACACACCTGTACCATGTAATGTACCTGTTCTCACTGTGTTACTGATGGTGCCCACGTCTGTTTTGGTGGTGTTATGTGGTATAAGGAACATATTTCTGAAGTTTAAAGCATCAAGACAAATTTATTAAAATATAGTGTATTTCCGTTTACCGTCTATTACAGGTAGTTGTGTGGCTTTTATTAGGTGATGTACTCTATGTTTGCCCTCTGTAATGTCTTCTGTCTTCTTGTAAACCATTATAATTGCCGTCAAAACTGTAGTTCAGTTCTGGGTGAATCAATTTGAAAATTAACGAGACTTGAATCTAGTCCACTGCGCCATGACTCTTACTGTGTTTTTTTTTTTCTATTTTTTTTTAGCTTGTTGGGGATTTTATAAAGTTATATCGAAAACAACTTAAAAAAAAAGAAGCTTAATTTGGGCTGTTTAGTTATATCTAGACTTAAGTTGAAAGTTGACATACGTGTACCTTGTAACCATAGATAAACAGGTGAGGGTCTTGGGCTCATAAGTCAATCAAGTTGTGTGTGAGTGAACGACTGGAAGTAGTGTTGCCTCTTATTGTGTTCCAGTGTTTTAGTTTGTGTTCTGTTACAGTTTTAAGTAAAGAGGTAATATTGTTCTCTAGTTAAGCATATTTTTAATTTTTATCATTTCGCAGCGCAGAGTGTAGGTGAATATGACGCATACATAATACTTTTAAATAAAAATAAAAATAATTAATAGTTATTGATACATCAGATAATTATTCCACTCTTTCTGGTTATAATGTACGACGGATTTTGAAATTTGTTATAGAAAATATGGGTATTAAAGGCCCGTTATCACTACTGTACAATACCAGGTTTAAAGAGACAGGTATTCACTTTTGACAGTACAGGTATACAAACGATGTATATAGACAATATACATAAAACTTGCTTCGAGTTGTAGGTCAGTGTTTCAAGGATCAACTTACGTGTTTATGAGGCTTGATATCGATATAATTTAACTCAAGGTTAACGTTTGAAGTTGTTTACCTGTTGATAAATGCGATATTAACCTTGATATTTGTTATTAGGGAAACGTTTTTTCTTTTGAGGGAGAAATTTCTTGTTGTTAGGGAAAAAATTCTTGTTGTGGGGAAAAATTTCTTGTCAGGGAAAAATTTCTTGTTATGAGGGAAAATTTTGTTGTTGTGAGGGAAACATTTTACACCTTAATCTGTTCACTATACTCAGAGGGGATCCATTACCAACAGTACACCCAGATAGATATATTTTTATTTTTATTTTTTAACTGATAGCGAGTCGAAAATCCTAAGTGAAATGTGTAATATATTTCCCGCTGGATATTTTACTTTTATTCAATTGAGGGGGGGGGGGGGGAGGAAAAAAAATGTTTAAAATAGATGAAAAATGGCCCGTCTGTACGCATAAACTCGCTCATGTGTCATATAGCATTGAAAAAAAAAGTATAATGGAATCCTACACGCGTGTATATATCTCTCTCTCTCTCTCTCTCTCTCTCTCTCTCTCTCTCTCTCTCTCTCTCTCTCTCTCTCTCATTTTAGCTGCGTTATATATACAATGGTTAATATTATGATGTTTAAATTTTACTTGAGATTAGAATGTTCTGTATGTTGTGTTATTGATAGTTACATGGAGGGAAAATATTAACAAATTAATCTTTTGAGAAATCTGTGGGTGAGATATAGGGTGAGTGGCCAGGTCTAGAGAGGGTGGCCAGGTCTAAAGGGGATGGCTAGGTTTAGAAAGGGATGGCCAATTCTAGAGGGGGTGGCCAGGTCTAGGGGAGGAGGTTGCCATGATAAAGGAATGGCCAAGCCTAGCGAGAGGTTGTTACGGATCCCCTCGCCTTTGCCATCCCTTTGCCATAACTACGGGGGTGGGAGAGGGGGGGAAGAGAGGGGGGAGGCGAGGCATTGCCATAAGTCGTGTGTGGGGGCGCCTCTACCTAATAACCATAAATCCACAGAATAGCCTTGAAACTTGGCGTAGTAGATTTAATCTCCGCCTCAAAATTTTCACCATGATAGACCAATCTAAGCTAAGGCCGAGTTTCTTAATATTTTGTGTCACTTTTTTGCACTTCCCTCGCCGGCCATAACTGCCAGGCAGCCTCCACATATTGCTGGGTCTGGTGGGGTTTACGGTCACGGCGTAATAGGCAGATAGAGCAAAGGGTGGGGGTAGGGGGAGGGGTGTGTAGTAGCAGTGTGTGGTGGCGTGTGTCCGTGTCGCGCCTCGCTCTGTGGGGTGGGGGAGGGTCCTTACTACCACCTGCCTTACCACACCAACTTGGAATTTTTCCCACGCTCGTAGGATTTTTGCCATATTCGTAGGATTTTGTTTCCCCACACATTGGATTTGTCCCTCACTAGTAGGATTTTTCCCATGTGTAGAATTTTTACACTACCGTAGAATTTGTCACGTGACTGTATGATTTTCACACGACCGTAGGATTTTTCCCACGCCCCTGTGAACTTTCCCACACCATTAGAATCTATCACACGCCGTAGGGTCCTTTCCTCTCCCCCGTAGGACCTGTCCCACCCCCGTAGGACCTTCCTCCCATCTACCTCCGGGGGGTCAAACGTTTCCATCTCCGGGGGTCGTTTGTGTCACCCTCCATAGGTTTCCCTTTTAGTCCTATTTTCGGGGGGGGGGGGGGGGAATTATGGGTTTATGGGGTGGTGTTACTTGATCTTTTCCATCTACTCGTGCATGGGTCTTAGCCTCAGGGATTTTTCTGCGACCCATCTTCGGGGAGTTATTTTATGGGATGGATGGTGAGGAAGTGGGGGTAGATCGGGGGAGTAGTGAGGCTGGGGAGGGCGATAGAGGGGAGTGAAACTGGGGAAAGAAGTTGGGGAGGGTAATGGGTTTTAGGGAGGTTAGATGGAGAAGGATGGGTGATAGTGGGAGACAGTCACCAGCCCATTAATTCATGGGTCATGGGGTCGACTGATTGTGTATTTCGCCTATCAATACCGTAATTATCACCCCACACCTATTTCTCCCCCCCCTACACTCCGTATCTCCCCACATCTTACCTCCCCCCATCTCTCACACTCCGTATCTCCCCACATCTTACCTCCCCCCACCTCTCACACTTCGTATCTCCCCACATCTTTCCTCCCCCCATCTCTCACACTCCGTATCTCCCCACATCTTACCTCCCCCCCCACCTCTCACACTTCGTATCTCCCCACATCTTTCCTCCCCCCACCTCACCAATCTTATCTTCTCGATCCTTCATTTCCTCTCCTGTTATTTTCCTCATCTACCCACGTTTCCTACACCAATTTTGTTACCATCGATATCTCCCCACCCCTCTCGACCCCTTCCCTCCCCTCCCCTCCCCATTGCCAGCCATATCACCCCACGTCTCCCCTTCCCCTTACCGACCATATCTTCCCACACCTTCTCTTGCCCTCGCTATCTCATCTCCCCTCATTTCCTCTTCCCCTCACTTCCCCTCACTTCCCCACATATTTCTGTACACTTTCCTCATCTCCCCCCCCCACTATCTTTATTTCCCCCTCATCCTCCCTCCCCTTTCCCATTCGATCCATATCTTCCCCTCCCCATCTACCATAATGTACCCACACCTTGACCACTATTCAATCTCCCTTCTTAAACCTTCTCCCCAATCTTCTCCCCTTATCTCCTCTCTCTTCCCATCTTTCCACAGTTACCTCCTCTGTTCAGCTCCCCACCATATTTTTCTCCCCATACCTTCAAGCTGTTACCCTCCCCCTTCTTCCAATCACACTCTCCCCCTACACTTCCTTTCCCCCTTTCCTTTTTCCTTCCCCCTTCCTTTTCCTTCCCCCTTTCCTTCCTCCTTCCCCCTTTCCTTCCTCCTTCCCCTTTCTCATTATACATTCCTCCCCATCTCTTTCTACTCTAACGCCTGCTTCCCATTTCCAACGCCTCTCTCTCTCCTTTAAATCCCATCTCTCCCCTCTCACTCCCCTCTCCCCCTCACTCCCCCCTCTCCCCCTCACTCCCCCCTCTCCCCTCTCCCCTCTGGTGATCACAGTAGCACGATGGTGGTTTAATTGTGGCAGTGGTGGTGGTGCTAGTAGTGGTTGTGGTACTGGTGGCCATAGTAGTAGTGGTAGTTGTAGTGGTGATGGTGGTGGTGATAGTAGGGGTTGTAGTAATGGTGGTAGTAGTAGTGGATGTAGTAATGGTGGTAGTGGTAGTAGTGGTTGTTGTAGTGGTAGTTTTAGTAATGGTGGTGGTATTAGTAGTGGTAGTTTTAGTAATGGTGGTAGGGGTAGTTCTCGTGGTGGAGGTGGTAGTGGTAGAAGTGGTTGTAGTGGTATTGATAGTAGTGGTAACGGTAGTGGTGGTAGTTCTAGTAGTGGTTGTTGTTGTGGTAGTAGTAGTAGTAGTGATGGTAGTAGTGGTGGTGGTGGTGGTAGCAATGGTAATAGTGGTAGTGATGGTAGTAGTGGTGGTAGTGATGGTAGGAGTAGTAGTAGTGGTGGTTGTTGTGGTGGTAGTGATGGAAGTAGTAGTAGTAGTGGTTGTTGTGGTAGTAGTGGTGGTAGTGATGGTAGTAGTAGTGGTGGTAGTGATGGTAGTAGTAGTAGTGGTTGTTGTGGTGGTAGTGATGGTAGTAGTAGTGGTTGTTGTGGTAGTAGTGGTGGTAGTGATGGTAGTAGTAGTAGTGGTGGTAGTGATGGTAGTAGTAGTGGTGGTTGTTGTGGTGGTAGTGATGGTAGTAGTGGTGGTTGTTGTGGTGGTAGTGATGGTAGTAGTAGTGGTGGTTGTTGTGGTGGTAGTGATGGTAGTAGTAGTGGTGGTTGTTGTGGTGGTAGTGATGGTAGTAGTAGTGGTGGTTGTTGTGGTGGTAGTGATGGTAGTAGTAGTGGTGGTTGTTGTGGTGGTAGTGATGGTAGTAGTAGTGGTGGTTGTTGTGGTGGTAGTGATGGTAGTAGTAGTGGTGGTTGTTGTGGTGGTAGTGATGGTAGTAGTAGTGGTGGTTGTTGTGGTGGTAGTGATGGTAGTAGTAGTGGTGGTTGTTGTGGTGGTAGTGATGGTAGTAGTAGTGGTGGTTGTTGTGGTGGTAGTGATGGTAGTAGTAGTAGTGGTGGTTGTTGTGGTGGTAAGTGATGGTAGTAGTAGTAGTGGTGGTTGTTGTGGTGGTAGTGATGGTAGTAGTAGTGGTGGTTGTTGTGGTGGTAGTGATGGTAGTAGTAGTGGTGGTTGTTGTGGTGGTAGTGATGGTAGTAGTAGTGGTGGTTGTTGTGGTGGTAGTGATGGTAGTAGTAGTGGTGGTTGTTGTGGTGGTAGTGATGGTAGTAGTAGTGGTGGTTGTTGTGGTGGTAGTGATGGTAGTAGTAGTGGTGGTTGTTGTGGTGGTAGTGATGGTAGTAGTAGTGGTGGTTGTTGTGGTGGTAGTGATGGTAGTAGTAGTGGTGGTTGTTGTGGTGGTAGTGATGGTAGTAGTAGTGGTGGTTGTTGTGGTGGTAGTGATGGTAGTAGTAGTGGTGGTTGTTGTGGTGGTAGTGATGGTAGTAGTAGTGGTGGTTGTTGTGGTGGTAGTGATGGTAGTAGTAGTGGTGGTTGTTGTGGTGGTAGTGATGGTAGTAGTAGTGGTGGTTGTTGTGGTGGTAGTGATGGTAGTAGTAGTGGTGGTTGTTGTGGTGGTAGTGATGGTAGTAGTAGTGGTGGTTGTTGTGGTGGTAGTGATGGTAGTAGTAGTAGTAGTGGTGGTTGTTGTGGTGGTAGTGATGGTAGTAGTAGTGGTGGTTGTTGTGGTGGTAGTGATGGTAGTAGTAGTGGTGGTTGTTGTGGTGGTAGTGATGGTAGTAGTAGTGGTGGTTGTTGTGGTGGTAGTGATGGTAGTAGTAGTAGTGGTGGTTGTTGTGGTGGTAGTGATGGTAGTAGTAGTAGTGGTGGTTGTTGTGGTGGTAGTGATGGTAGTAGTAGTAGTGGTGGTTGTTGTGGTGGTAGTGATGGTAGTAGTAGTAGTAGTGGTGGTTGTTGTGGTGGTAGTGATGGTAGTAGTAGTAGTAGTGGTGGTTGTTGTGGTGGTACGTGCTGGTCGTCGTAGTAGTGGTGGTTGTTGTGGTGGTAGTGTGGTAGTAGTCGTAGTGGTGGTGTTGGTTGTGGTGGTAGTGTGTAGTGTGGTTGTTGTGGTGGTAGTGTGGTAGTGTGTGTGGTGGTGTTGTGGTCGTGTGTGGTGTAGTGGTGGTTGTTGTGGTGGTCGTGCTGGTCAGTAGTCGTCGTGGCGGTTGTTGCGGTGGTAGTGCTGGTACGTAGTCGTAGTATGGTGGTTGTTGTGTGGTAGTGATGGTCGTCGTAGTAGTGGTGGTTGTTGTGGTGGTAGTGATGGTAGTAGTAGTGGTGGTTGTTGTGGTGGTAGTGATGGTAGTAGTAGTAGTGGTGGTTGTTGTGGTGGTAGTGATGGTAGTAGTAATATTATTAAAAATAATATTACGTCCTTTTTAATGACTTAGTTTAATGGCGGTGAGGAGTATCACAGACACACACACACACCCTCCCCCTCACACACACCCTCCCCCCTTCACACCCCCTTCCCCCGTCATACCCCCCTCCCCCTTTACACCCCCTCACACACTCCCTCCCCCCTTCACACACCCTCCCTTTCACACCCCTTCTCCCCCTCCCTCCCCTTCACACCCTCCCCCCCTTCACACCCTCCCCCCCCTTCACACCCCTCACACCCTCCCCCCCTCACACCCTCCCCCCCTTCACACCCTCCCCCCTCACACCCTCCCCCCCTCACACCCTCCCCCCCTCACACCCTCCCCCCCTCACACCCTCCCCCTTCACACACTCCTCCCTCACACACTCCTCCCTCACACACTCCTCCCTCACACACTCCTCCCTCACACACACACACCCTCCCCCTCACACACACACACAAATAACACTGTATGAAGCGCCCGAACCCCGAGAAAACTACCAAATTGCCAATTATCATCCGTAACGTGTCAATTGTTCGGGTATAATGTCCCCAGATTTTTTAATATGTACCCACCCTCAATTAATCTTAAATTCAATGGGAGTTCAAGCTTTTAAATTCTCCTCTGAATGATGGAAAAGACTAACCAGAAAATACCTGTTATCATTGTTGAACTGGTGTTATTGATTGTGTGTATGTGGGGGGGGGGGGGGTCTCTCTCTCTCTCTCTCTCTCTCTCTCTCTCTCCACCTTCTTTTCTACCCCCCCTTCCATCCACCGCCCTCATCACCTCCACTCTCCTCTTCCCCCTCACTCATCCATCTTCCTTACCATCAACACTTATTTTCCATCATCCACCTAACCTAGCATCATCACCCACCCTTCTTCCTTCAATCTAGTTTCCACCCTCCATCCACTCCCACCCCTCCCCATCATTATCCACCTTTCCTCACCCCTCCACCCATACCACCCTCTCTACCCACCTTCAACCCGTTTATCTGTTTTCCACCCTCCGTCCATTCTCCCACCCTTTCACCCACCGTAAACCCTTCCAATGTCTTTCTCACTCCTCCACCCACTCTGCCACCCACCACCCTAAACCCTTCCAATGTCTTTCTTACCCCTCCACCCACTCTCCCCGCCTCGCCGTATCTCTCGTTCAGAAGTTCACACGCAATGAAATCTGTGTTTGCTATTCATTTCTGTTAGTTAAACACGGCCGGTGCGCCCTAGTCTGAGAGTGGGAAAAATGGTAATTAATGCACACACCGGCCACTTTTCTTGGTCCTCCCTCTTCAGACGACCCCTCCCTCCCTCTCCCTCTTCCTCCTCCTCCTCCTCTTCAACCTTCTCCTCCTCCTCCTGAACTTTCTGCACTCCTTCCTCTTCAACGTCCTGCACTCCTTTCTTTTCCACTTTCTCTGTCGCCTCCTTCCCCTACGCCTCCTCCACTTTCCTACTCCGACGCCTCCACCACTTTCCTACTCCGACGCCTCCTCCACTTATCTACTCCGACTCCTCCTCCACTTTCCTACTCCGACGCCTCCTCCACTTTCCTACTCCGACGCCTCCTTCACTTCCTACTCCCCCCTCCTACTCCCCCTCCCCTCCTCCTTCGTTGCCGCCCCACTTTCTACTCCTTTTCCTCCTTCATTATAAAACCAACATTTGTCATACCACTGAGAGATAGTGTGTGTGTGTGTGTGTGTGTGTGTGTGATATTACCAAACGATATAACGATAATGGTGTCCTGTGGGCGCTGTGTTATTGAGCGACATAGTGACGCTTGCTTACTATATGGTCTATCGCTAAATGATATAATACGTACGTGTTGGCGTTATATACATCTAAAGGGGTTTGTTTGTTAAATCGCTATGCAGAAGGAATAATGGTGTTTGGTTGTTGTTATATCGCTAAATGATGTAATGTCTTCTGTATAATATCGCTATATAATATAACAAGAGGTATTATTGTGTCGTTAAAAGATATACGTAATGGTGTTTGATGGTGTGTCATATTGTTTATCGATATAAAGGTTTTCACTCCTGTGTTATATCGTTAAGTGATATTAAACATAGTGTTAGTCATATTCCAGAGAGAGTTATATATTATTGATGTTCTGTGTGGCTGAGTGAATAAGGTTGAATTATTATTGATGTTCTGTGTGGCTGAGTGAATATTGACACTGAAGAAAATACTTAACCCAGTCACCTAGCTCGTGGTACTGCATTCACGGCCTTACGATTATTGCAGCATCGAACAACGATGACAATCTTAGCTGGGCTACATAAATTATTCTCCTCATAACTGATAATTCGTTATATAATTCGAGTTTTTGTTATATTATTGTTGTATATATAAGTTAACAAAATACATTAGTTGATTAGTACTGAGTGTTGTTGGTAAAAGTGTATTGGGAGTCTGTGCAGTGGTTAGTAGGTTCGTTAAGAGGCTAAAATGACGTTTGAATTGCATTGAAACATGATTATTACTCGTTTTATTCTTGTATCTGTTATTGAAGAGAAAATGATTATCGTACAGATGTTTTTTGAGAATTAGACATAAGATGAGGGACAGACGTGAACAGGCGGTGACTTACGTTTATTAGTAAATTGATGGTTACAGATGATGGTGCCATGGCCTGTGACGTGTATCAGACGATGGTGCCATGGCCTGTGACGTTTATCAGACGATGGTGCCATGGCCTGTGACGTGTATCAGACGATGGTGCCATGGTCCGTGACGTGTATCAGACAATGGTACCATGGCCCGTGACGTGTATCAGACGATGGTACCATGGCCCGTGACGTGTATCAGACGATGGTACCATGGCCCGTGACGTGTATCAGACGATGGTACCATGGCCCGTGACGTGTATCAGACGATGGTACCATGGCCCGTGACGTGTATCAGACAATGGTACCATGGACCGTGACGTGTATCAGACGATGGTACCATGGCCCGTGACGTGTATCAGACAATGGTGCCATGGCCCGTGACGTGTATCAGACAATGGTACCATGGCCCGTGACGTGTAGCTATAAAATCCATCAACATAACATTGTTTGTTGTATAATAATGTATGAATATTAAATGGCTTGGGGTAATTGTATTCAGGTACTAAAGCCTGGCACCACCTCGCAAATTGTGATGAAACTCGTAAATATGATGAATTATTTTTATATTAATTATACATTAGTGTCAAAAATTTAGCCACGATTTATTCACGTATATTTATTTTGTGTGTGCGTGTGTGTGTGTGTGTGGAAATAGACAGGGGGGGGGGGGGGGTGTTGTGGAGTTTACCTGGGACTGGCGACACTACCTTGGTGACCTGAAAACGATGGAATAAAAGGTGAAAGATTAGTGGGTAGAACACCTGTCTCCTCCTCCTCTTCTCATTCCTCCTTCTCCTTCCCCTCCCTTTCCTATTCCTCACCCCCCTTTGCTTATCCTTCCTCTCCTCCTCCTCCTGGCCAACTTTCATCTCCGAAGTTAAAAATTTAGCCATAAGGAATATATTTTGTCGGTATACATAATGTAGAGTCTCTCTCTCTCTCTCTCTCTCTCTCTCTCTCAGGTAAATATGACTTTATTTTACCTGCGTTACCAGCTGACTGACTGACAAACTCACACTCTGAACCTGAACAACTTTTGGATCACCCTGTTGTTTATTTATATTTATTTTTGGTTAGGTTAAGTTTTGTTAGCTTGGCCTGGCTTGGCTTCTCCCTCCTTCCTCCCTCCCTCCTTTCCTCTTCTCCTTCCTTCCTCTCTCCTTCCCCCTTTTCCATTCTCCCCCTCCTCCATTCTTCCCCCTCCTCCCTTCTTTTCCCTCTTCCCCTCTTCCTTCCCCCTCCTCCCTTCTTTCCCCCTCCTACCCTCTTCCTTCCCCCTCCTCCCCTCTTCCTTTCTTCCTTCCTTCTTCCCCGCTGTTCCCTTGTTTCTCCTCCCCCTTCTCCCTCCTTCCTCCCTCCTCCCCTCTCCTTTCACCTATCCCCATCCTTCCAAATCTTTCCCAACCAAACTCCCTTTCGTCCTCCCCCTCCCCATACTCCCTCCCCCCTCCCCATACACCCATCCCCCTCCCCATACACCCTTCCCCCTCCCCATGCTCCCTACCCATTCTCCCTTCCCCCTCCCCATTCTTCCTTCCCCCCTCCCCATACTTCCTCCTCCTTCCCCATCTTCCATTTCCTTCCCCATTCTCCCCTCCCGATCCTCCCTTCCCCCTTCATTTCCCTCACCAAGAACACCCTCCCCTTCTCTATCTTCCCTCCGACCTTTCCCCAACATACCTTTCTCCTCCTCCTTCTTCCTCATCTTTCTTCCCACCTTTCCCCCCCACCAAACTCCCCATTCCTTTCCCCATCCACGCCTTTTATCCACACCCACCTTCTCTCTCTTCCCTCACCACCACCCCTTCCTACTCTCTCCCTCACACCCCCCTCCCCTCCCATAAGCCACGCCTCTTCAGAATTACGCATTAGAATATATAAGGGAAAAAATTTAACTCATAAAAGATCACTTTATGGCCTTGTAGGGGACCCACTGCCACATCTGCCACCTGCCATAGTTCCTCTGGGTTGCCATAAAGACTTTTCCAAGATGCCATATATGTGTTAAAAGTGTTCAGTGGTATTTTGGTATTTTTTTCAAGTGCCATTAATATTTTTCAAAGTTGCCATAAAAATTCGAGCTGTCATAAGAAATTCTAAGTTGCCAGTAATATTTTTTAAGTTAACATTATTTCATTTGTTAGTTTCAATAAAATTTTCAAGTTGCTAAGTTACCTAAATTTTTTCCCTCAATTTTATTATGAATTTTCTTCTGGTAGCCATGAATAGTTTTTACAAGTTGCTCTAAATATTTTTTCCAATTCGTTATAAGTAATTTTTCACGGTATTATAAGTTATTTTTACAAGTTGTTGCCTGTATATTTTTTTTTTTTTCAATTTGCTATAAATTTATTTCAAAGTCACCAATTCAAGGTTGCCATAATTTAGTCTGAGTTATCATAGCAACTTACTTTTTTTAAAGGTGTAATTATTTATCTTAATTGCCCTACGTCAGTTACCATAAGCATTTTTCGGCTGCCATATTCTTTGGTTTTATCATAAGAACTTTGTCAGGTTGCTCACTGCATATCTGTCTGTCTGTGTGTCTGTGTCTGTGTCTGTCTATGCCTGTCTGTGTATGTGATTGTCTACCGATAAGTTTGTCTGGCTATGTACATATGTCGATATATTTGTGTGTGCCTCTGCGTGCATGTGTGTGAGTGCGTATATGTCTGTATGTGCGTATATGTCTGTATGTGCGTATATGTCTATTTGTGAATATGTGTGTGTGCGGATGAGTGTGTGTGTGTGTGAGAGCCTATGTGTCAATCTGTCTATTTGTCTATATACCTCTGTGTATGTATGTATGTATGTATGTATGTATGTATGTATGTAATCAATAAAACTACCATAAAAATACTACACAAACAAACAAACAAACCGTAACATCACTCCAACAAAAAAAACAAAGACAACAAAAGAAGAACAAACAAAAACAAAACACCAACAAAACAATAAAAACAAAAACATAGAAAATTCTGTAAGAGTTCCTTCGCCGTCGCCATCTTGGGAGGCCAAAATTGAAGGCAGCGCTAACACGGAGAAACTCAATTAAGACGCCACCATTGAGCCAAACTATTGCGTTAATGGCGTTACTCCGATCAGCTGATGCAATAGTAAACACAAGCCATTCATAGCTTCCTGATGGAGTAATCGTGGGTGTTTTTTTTCTTCTTCTCCTCCTCTTCCTTCATTTAACCTTTCTTCCTTTTTATTTCCTTCTTTGTCTTTTTTCTTCCTTCCTTTCCTTTTTTCCTTTATTTCTTTCTTCGTTTCTGTTCTTCTTTTTACCCTTTTCTCTTTTCCTTCTTCTCTCCTTTCCTCTATCCTTCCTGCCTGCCTATTATCCATTCTATATAAAATCTCCCTCCCACCTCTCTGTCTCTACGCTCTCACCCTTTTCCATATCTACTCTCCCACCTTTCCCATCACACTTTACCTTTCTATTGATTTTATTATTCATTCTTCTCCCCTCTCCCTCTTGCATTCTCCCTGCCTCTTATCTCTCTCTCTCTCTCTCTCTCTCTCTCTCTCTCTCTCTCTCTCTCTCTCTCTCTCTCCTTTCCACCACTTTTTCCCATTTCTTCTTTTTTCCAACCCCGTTCCACCCTTTGCCATCTCTCATTCATTTCTGCTGTCTCCGTTATCCATCGCCCCCTTCTTCCTTTTCCATCGCTATTCCCTTTCCCAATATTTCCCCCACTCTCCCCTTCCATACCCCACTCCCATCACCCGTCCCCCAATCTCCCCTCCCATCCGCACTCCCCAACACTCCTCTGCCTCTCCTAATCTCCCCTCCCTACCCTCCGCCTTTCCCTCCCCAATATCCCCCCAGTCTTCCCTCTCCCCCCACGGTCACCATCCGCAATCACCCCATTTCTCCCCTCTCTCTCTCTCTCTCCCCTCACTCACCTCTACATTCGTTTTGACTGTCCCCTCCAGTAGCTGTCATAATTCACATTTATATGACGTTTTCACCTGTCATATGCCACCCTAATTGTAAATAGGTTTTCGTTCACTACCTATTTCTTTGATGTTATTGTTGCTATTTATTATTATTATTATTTTGTCATTAATATTATCATTATTGTTTTTTTTCATCGTTATTATATATTTAGTTATTTTTGGTAAAGCAGTTGATTTGTGTTGCGTCAATAACCTGTTGTGTTTGTATGATAGATATATATGTATTATGAAATGTCTTCGATATATATTATGTACATACAGTCCCCTCCACTAGTGCGTTTACAGGGACTCGTCAGGTTTTGTACAGTGTGGCAGCTTTGTGTTTGTTCACATTCGACAGAAGGAAACTCGCAATAGTAAACAAAATATAGGATCAATTTAAAACAATGTTAAAATAAATATCTCAAAGTTAATGATTTGTGGAAGGTTATATAATGAGGTCCTGTAAACGCGCGAGTGAAGGCTACTGTACATAGCATTTGGGGATATATCGTTTTGTATACATGGAAGTTTTTTTCCTAAGTGATTTTTTTTTTCATAATTGATAAAATGTTATGTGAATTTAGATTTGTATTATTATTATTTTTTTTTCTATGCTTGTCTCTTGTGTGTGTGTGTGTGTGTGTGTGTGTGTGTATAATCCTCTTCAATTTCCTGTTTCAAACCAATTTCCCATTTTTCCTTCTTTCATAACACTGTTAATCACCTCTCTCTCTCTCTCTCTCTCTCTCTCTCTCTCTCTCTCTCTCTCTCTCTCTCTCTCTCTCTCTCTCTCTCTTCCATCCTTCCAATTGTTTCCTCATTTTCTTTTTTCTCTCTTTCTTTTCTTCATAGGTAACTTTGTCTTTTTCTTCTCTACTTATTGTCTTCATTATCATCTTTTTCGTCTTCTTATTCTCTCCCTTTTCTTCTCTTCCATCATTTCACTCTCTCCCTTTGTATATTCTCTAGCTTCTCCTCTCTCCCTACTCTTCCTTTATCTCTATCGTCTCTCCTTTCCTCCTTTGGTTCGCCCCCTTTTTGCCCTTTCACTTCTCCTATTGTCTCCTCTTTTCTTCTCTACTCAATTTACTTCTGTCCTACCCCCTCCTCTCTCCCTCCTTTCGTGTTGCCTCCCTTATTTCTATTTACTTTTCCTCTCCCCAAATTATCTTACCTACTTACCTCCCTCCCTCCCTCCCATGCTACCAATCGTTCCTTGCCTTCTCTCATTTTTGTTCCTACCTTATGCTATTCTCTTTCATTTCCATTCCTACTCTTTCTCTCTCTCTCTCTCTCTGTCTCTGTCCTTCGTCCATCTCTCTTCCTCCCTCCATCACACAACCCACCTATCCTCCTCCTCCTCCTCCTCCTCTCTCCTTCTTCCTCTTCCTTCATCATCCCCTTTCCTTTCCCTCATTATATCCTCTATTCTTTTTCCTTCCTTTCTACTGCCTTTCCTTTCCCTCATCTCCTCCCCCCCCCTCTCTCTCCCCATCATTATCCTATCATTTTCCTTTCCCTCTCATCTACCTTTCCCCTCCCACCCATCTGTCCTTTCTCCCCTCTCATTATCCCCCCCATTCCCTCTCTTCTATATCTCACCCATACTCCTCTCCCACACGCCTCCCTCCCACCCCCCCTTCCCAGCTAATATCAACGATTATCAGTATGCCAGGGGCGTCTCTCCCCCAAGTAGCTGTGTGGAATGGAATCATGAAATCTGTCAGACGGGACGGACATTCCAGCCACAATTCCTGCGCCAATTACCGTCCATCACCGCTCGTGGAATGTGTCACTGGCCAAGACAAAATCCCCAATGAGTAGGCCGTCAATATTGGAAGGACTGGGGAAGGGGAGGGGGGTGGGGGTAGGTGGGGAATGGTGGGGGACAGCGGGCGATGGTGAGGGAAGTGGGGAATGGTGGCGGGGGGAAGTGGGGAAGCAGGTAATGGTGGTGGGGGAAGCGGGGAATTGTGGCGGGGGAAGTGGGGAAGTAGGTAATGGTGGTGGGGGAAGCGGGAGTTGGTGGGGGAAGTGGGGAATGGTGGGGGAAGCGGGAGTTGTTGGTGGGGGGGAAGCGGGGAGTGATGGGCGGGGGGACAGGAAATGGTGGGGGAAGGCGGGGGATAGTGGAGAACTACGGGGAACTGAGGGACGGAAGATGGGGGAAGAGGAGAGAGTCTGGGGGACGGTTTTTTTGAGTTCTGGACGGGAGGTAAAGATTTTTGTTTCCGTCTCTTTTTGAGGTTGAGAGAGTAGACAGGTGAGGGATTCTGTGGAGTGGGAGTGGGGGGAAATTCTGTTCTTTATGAGTGGGGAGAGGAAGATACAGGGTGGGGGGTGGGGGGTTAAATTGTCTCGCTATTACTAACGTCTCTCTCTCTCTCTCTCTCTCTCTTGTGTTACATAGCTCCAGAGTGTTACATAGCATCTATGGTATGGGCCGTAGCCGTGACGTAACTATGACGTGTATGCCATAGTTTCTGAGCCCAGCACTGCTATGGTTATCTGTCACTGTGTGTGTGTGTGTGTGTGTTGTACCACCACCATAACCTTTACCTTCCTGGCCTTTCAGTTACCATCAGCAGAGGGCGATAAGGTTTTGTTCTATGAATACATTTGCATATGTAGCGTTATGGTGTTATCTCTAGTTATCGCCACACCTACGTATCAACAATTAAGGTGTGATCTATAGCCAGACTCACACTTAAGGGCTACGACCTCTATCTCTAGACTCACATTTAAGGCTACGACCTCTGGAATGTTTTGAGCAGACGACTTTATGACTCTGACCTCTATATATATCATTTGGACTCAGCGTTGAGAGCTTGGCCGATAAATATCTCCAGTATTCTCCTCGAAGGTTGGCCTTAAAAATACCGCCAGAGTTATTTGTTGACAGCTGCTTTGTTTTTACGGCAAGAATCCGGTGTTTCCTCGCCGGAGCGCTAAGATCTGCATTCTAGATACCGTCAGAGTAAATTAAAACGGTATACCCAATAGCTATCGCCAGGCTTTAGGTTTATAAATGATTAAAGTTCAAGAATCAGCCTTGTAAATAACGCCGGGGTTAACCTAGATACCGCCAGAATAAATTAAATGTTATATCCTCTAAACGCCAAGGTCAAGGGTCTGGCTTATAAATAACGCCAGAGTAACAGACTACTACTACCACAGTGTACCCTCTAAAGCATCGGCCGTGGACGTTAATGATGAGGTTGGTGGCACTATATCACACCGAGACGTTAGGGCCGCAATGGGTCTCTCCCTCCATAAGTTATTCCTTCTGTTAACCTGTGTGTGTGAGGGACGGCAGGTGTTTATTGTATTGTAAGTGTATTTATTACCTTTCTTTCACCTGACCTGACCTGACCTGACCCGACCTGACCTGACCCGACCTGACCCTACCTTACCTTACCTGACCTGACCACATCCAAGCACCCTCTAACCGACCAGTTTTCCCAACACCTACTCACCCTACCAGCACATCTTAACACCTCTTTCCTACCCCTACCAGCACTTCCCAACACCACCGTATCCTGCCAGCACCCCCTCCCCCACATCCTGCTGGCACATACCAACACCCCCCTCATCCTACTAGCACATCCCACCCCCCTTCCCACCATCCCAACACATCCCACCACTCCCTACCTTTAGATCCTAATACTTTTAATATCCGTAATACCTGCAGTTGTTTCAGATAGATACCCCCCCAAAAAAAAAAATATTTATATAGAGAGATATTCCAATAATGAGAGGGAGAGAGAGGGAGAGAGAGAGTGAGAGTGAGTTAGTTTAATAATACAACGATAAAGCTTCTCTTCGCCGTGATATATATCCCTGGAGGTATCGCTACTGCAGCAAAATGGATCCTCGGCCAAATTCATTGAACTTCGGTATACTTTTTTGTCTTAGTGGAAATAACCAATTGTGCTTCGGCTATTGAAGTGTGGGGTGGGCGGGAGGGGGTGGGTGAGGGGAGGGGGGGGGAAGTGTGGGGTGGCCGAGGGTGGGAGGGGGTGGGTGAGGGGAGGGGGGAGGGGTGGGGTTTAGTCTGACGTGGGTTGCTGGCCAGATGTGTAATGGAAACTGTAGCTTTATGGGAATGGTAATTATGGTTGATCTCTGTGCTGGAATAATATAGTGTGGGTGGGTGGGTGGGATGGGTGGGTGAGGGTGGGTTTGTTTGTGAGCGTGGGGATTGTGTGTATGTTAGGGGTGTGTTTGGGTGGGTGGAGTGGGGATTTGAGTGTGTATGGGGGTGTGAGGGAGATGTGTGTGTGGTGGAGGAGAAGGGAGGGGGGATTATGTGGAGGTGAGGGAGTCAGGGGTGTGGTGTGTGTGTGTGTGTAGTAGGTGGTAGGGAAGAGGTGTGTGTGTGTGTGTGCGTATCGTATGTTTTCCTGGATATTTTTTTATCAAAGGGCAATAGACTCACACTCGATCACTCAGTCAAAGAGAGAACACACACACACGCACACGCACACACGCATCAATCAAGCTAACACACAGGTTTTCACTCACGTTTATTCGCACGAGTTATGTTCATTCTGACGAGGAAATGGGAGTATAAATATCCCCGAGAAAGTGGAGAATTGAATGTGAATACGAGTGAAAGTAAGATAGAAAGTGAGAGAAAGTGGCAGTGCCTGATTGTAAGATATGGCCTTAGGACCTGTGGACAACACGAGGGAAAGTTGGTAATGTTTTGGGGGTGGGTGGCTAGTTCTCTCTCTCTCTCTCTCTCTCTCTCTCTCTCTCTCTCTCTCTCTCTCTCTCTCTCTGTGCACGGAGGAATATTAATACATAAATATAATTACAATACATATTTGTTCTCACCTCCTAAACTAATACGAACATAAAAATAACGATATAGAAAATACTGTGTAATATTTAGGTGAAGGAAAATATATAAAATATAAAACAAAATAAGGGGAAACTCAAGAAATTTTCCCACAACCATTGCACTGTGATTATGACGACTAAAAATTGGCCAATTATGCCCTGATTGCACAGTTGCAAGGATTGAATTCGAAATGGGTGCGGCAAGAATGGGTCCTGTGAGTGAGGGGAAGAAAGGGTATGGGATGTGAGGGGAACTGTTAAGGACGGAAGAGATGGGAAATGTGTAGAGGAAGGGGAGAGAGAGAGAGGCAGAAGAGATTAGAAAGGGGTGGAATACAGGGTAATGAGCAGAGAGAGGGGGAGAGAATGGAGGAAAAGATTGGAGAGGGGATGTAGGGGTGATGGAAGGACGAATGGGAGAAACCTGGAGGAGGAGAAGGAGAAGAAGAAAGGTCGGAGTGGTGAAGAATAGGCGAAGGATAGGAATAAGAGAGAGGGTGAAAGGAAATGGGGTGGGGGGGGGGGAGTAGGTGAGAAACGGAGAAGCGGGAAAGGTATATAGGAGTAGGAGGGAAGAAGAGGGAAAGGGAGGAGAGGCAGAAGGAGGAAGAAAAGTTCCTCACTCTCACCAAGCTGAGTTGTCAAAAATCCATCAGATAAAGCAACAGCCAACGACCTTAGGAATACGAAGCAGGAATGAAGTAGGAGGGGAGGTATGTGGAGTAAGAGGAGGAGAAGGAGGAGTTAGAAAAGGGGGGTGAAAGAGTAAGAGGAGGGGTAGGAGAAGTAATAGAAAGAGAAGGGGGGGGAGGGGACGAAGGAGGAGTAAGAGAGGAGGATTGGTAGGGGGAATAGGAGGAGGAGGGACGGAGGGTAAGGGGAGTAAGAGGGGACGAAGACGTAATAGAAAGAGGATGGAATGTAGGAGTAGGAAGGGGTGAAGGAGGGGAGGAGGAGGTAAAGGAAATGAGGAGTGAAGGAGTAGGGGGATGAAGGAGAAGAAGAGGGAGGAGGAGGAGTATGAAGGGGTGGAGGAAAAGGAGGGAGAGGAAAAGTAGGAGGAAGTAAGAGAAAGAGGAAGAGGCGGAGGAAAACGTGAGGGCAAATAGTGGGAGGAAAATAACAGAGACCAGGTCGAAACAAGAGTAAAATGGTGATGGAAGAAGAACAAGAAAAAGAAGGAAGAGGAGAAGTAGGAAGTGAATGAAGAACGATGATGAGGTGAACAAAGAAAATAGGAAGGAAGAGAAAGTGTGTCAGTGTTTGGGTATTGGTAGAGTACCTCTTGTTGAGACACCACAACATGCAAGTCTCTCTCTCTCTCTCTCTCTCTCTCTCTCCTGAGCACACCACATTCACAGACATAAACAAACATTCTCACAGACAGACGCACACTGACAAGCCAAGACTAAAACAACACACACACACACACACACACACAAGATGAAAAAAACAAACACAAAAACACTCACACACACACACACACACACACACACACACATATATACAGACAGAGCGAGGGAGTTGAAGGTATTAGTTTTCCATAAATACACCAATATGTGAAGCTGGTGGAAAAAGCAATATTTGGAAGGAAAAAATATGACCATTGACACCTGGTCTGGATGACACGCTGGTAATTGTCCACCTGTCTGGCTGAGGCATAGTTGGTGTGTGTGTGTGTGGGGGGGGGGGGGGGGGGGGTTATTTTTTAGTGTCATACGGGGTCAAACATACATACATCTCTCCCTCCCTACAACTATGTAACCTCTATATTGGTTCATGGTTGTCAGGTAGGAATGAAGGTGTGTAGTCGCTTGTCTATTGGTTCGTTATGGTCTTGTAGGGGGGAGAGGGGGGTACTGTATAGTCTTTTATTTAGGTATATGCTTCGCTTTGGTTATGTAGGGATGATTGTATCTCCATTTAGTTGTGTAGATTGGTATATTTACGTCTTATAGGTTCAGATATGCTTCGCTATATGTAAGGTATATCTGTTTATAAAAGTTCGTATAATAACATAGTATACTATGAACAGAAGTCTTTAAAGAGATGATATACACTTCCCTGAGTATATTGGGGTTATATTTACATATCCTTGGGTATACTGGGGTCATATTTACACATCCCTGAGTATACTGGGGTCATATTTACACATCCATGGGTATACTTGGGTCATATTTACACATCCATGGGTATACTTGGGTCATATTTACACATCCCTGGGTATACTCGGGTCATACTAGGTCACTGTGTTATGGTAGGGGTCATACACGTCATCCTTCCGCTTGATATATTATCTGAGGTCATTTTAGGTCAGATATATGACCTGGGCTTTAACATACACTGGAACCAAAGTTTGATCGGTTGAAGGGGGTAGATGGGGGTGAGGTAGGGAAGGTGAGGAATGGAGGAGGGAGGTAAGAAGGGGAGGGGGGGTAAGGAAGGAGAGAATAAAGGAGGAGGAGAAGGAGATGAAGGGAAGGAGTAGAGAGAGAGAGATGGGGTGAGTGGGAAGACGAGGAATGGAAGAGGAAGGTAAGAAGGGGGGAGGTAAGGAAGAAGAGAATAAAGGAGGGAGGGAGAAGGAGATGAAGGGAAGGTGTAGAGAGAGAGAGAGAGATGGGGTGAGTGGGAAGACGAGGAATGGAAGAGGGAGGTAAGAAGGAGGGGTAAGGAAGGAGGGAAAAGAAGGTGAAGGGAAGGAGTAAGGAGACAGGTGGGGTGAGGGAGGTGGGAAGATATGGATGAAGTGAAGGGAGGAAATTAGGAATGGAGGATGAAGGAAGAGAGATAAAGGGGGAAAAGGGAAGGGAGGTGAAGGAATAAGGAAAGAACGAATGTTGGGGAAGGAAGGAGAGGAAAGGCGTTGAGCGAATAAAATGGGAGAGAGAAAAGCGAGATAGGCAAAAGGAGATGGAAGAGTAGAGAAGAGGGGAAGACAGAGGGAATGGAGGAGTAGGAAGGAAGGAAGAAGAGTTAAGGGGTGAGGATAACGAGAGAGAGAGAGAGAGAGAGAGAGAGAGAGAGAGAGAGATAATATACCCTGGAGGAGGAGCCAAGACAGAGTGCTACTTGATCATTATTGGTGGAAGGGGAGGGAGGGGGAGAAAGAAGGGAGGGGGGGGGGGGGCAGTCCGGTTAAATATTAATTCCTGGGTCCATATTTTTGTTCTCTCTCTTTCTCTCTATCTCCGTTACTTATCATCCATTTCCGTCTCTCTACCT
>CAUDMG010003587.1:7500-88187 GCA_958450375.1 Homarus gammarus | reverse complement strand
ACGTAACAGACAACCACCCCAAATATAAACGTAACAGACAACCACCCCCAAATAAAAACGTAACAGACAACCACCCCCCAAAAAAAACGTAACAGACAACCACCCCCAAATAAAAACGTAACAGACAACCACCCCCAAATAAAAACGTAACAGACAACCACCCCCCAAATAAAACGTAACAGACAACCACCCCCAAATAAAAACGTAACAGACAACCACCCCCCAAATAAAAACGTAACAGACAACCACCCCCCAAATATAAACGTAACAGACAACCACCCCCAAATAAAAACGTAACAGACAACCACCCCCCAAATAAAAACGTAACAGACAACCACCCCCAAATATAAACGTAACAGACAACCACCCCCAAATATAAACGTAACAGACAACCACCCCCAAATAAAAACGTAACAGACAAACCACCCCCAAATATAAACGTAACAGACAACCACCCCCCAAATAAAAACGTAACAGACAACCACCCCCCAAATATAAACGTAACAGACAACCACCCCCAAATAAAAACGTAACAGACAACCACCCCCAAATAAAAACGTAACAGACAACCACCCCCCGAATATAAACGTAACAGACAACCACCCCCCAAATAAAGACGTAACAGACAACCACCCCCAAATATAAACGTAGCAGACAACCACCCCCCAAATATAAACGTAACAGACAACCACCCCCAAATAAAAACGTAACAGACAACCACCCCCCAAATAAAAACGTAACAGACAACCACCCTCCAAATATAAACGTAACAGACAACCACCCCCCAAATATAAACGTAACAGACAACCATCCCCCAAATAAAAACGTAACAGACAACCACCCCCCAAATATAAACGTAACAGACAACCACCCCCAAATAAAAACGTAACAGACAACCACCCCCCAAATAAAAACGTAACAGACAACCACCCCCAAATATAAACGTAACAGACAACCACCCCCAAATATAAACGTAACAGACAACCACCCCCAAATAAAAACGTAACAGACAACCACCCCCAAATAAAAACGTAACAGACAACCACCCCCCAAATAAAAACGTAACAGACAACCACCCCCAAATAAAAACGTAACAGACAACCACCCCCAAATAAAAACGTAACAGACAACCACCCCCCAAATAAAAACGTAACAGACAACCACCCCCCAAATAAAAACGTAACAGACAACCACCCCCCAAATAAAAACGTAACAGACAACCACCCCCCAAATAAAAACGTAACAGACAACCACCCCCAAATAAAACGTAACAGACAACCACCCCCAAATAAAACGTAACAGACAACCACCCCCCAAATAAAAACGTAACAGACAACCACCCCCCAAATAAAAACGTAACAGACAACCACCCCCCAAATAAAAACGTAGCAGACAACCACCCCCAAAATATAAACGTAACAGACAACCACCCCCAAATATAAACGTAACAGACAACCACCCCCAAATATAAACGTAACAGACAACCACCCCCAAATAAAAACGTAACAGACAACCACCCCCCAAATAAAAACGTAACAGACAACCACCCCGAAATAAACACGTAACATCAACCACCCCCAAATACAAACGTAGCAGACAACCACCCCCCAAATAAAAACGTAACAGACAACCACCCCCCAAATAAAAACGTAACAGACAAACCACCCCCAAATTTAAACGTAACAGACAACCACCCCCAAATAAAAGCGTAACAGACAACCACCCCCAAATAGAAACGTAACAGACAACCACCCCCAAATAAAAACGTAACAGACAACCACCCCCAAATAAAAACGTAACAGACAACCACCCCCCAATAAAAACGTAACAGACAACCACCCCCAAATATAAACGTAACAGACAACCACCCCCAAATATAAACGTAACAGACAACCACCCCCCAATAAAAACGTAACAGACAACCACCCCCAAATAAAAACGTAACCAACAACCACCCCCAAATATAAACGTAACAGACAGCCACCCCCCCCAAATAAAAACGTAACAGACAACCACCCCCAATAAAAACGTAACAGACAACCACCCCCAAATAAAAACGTAACATCAACCACCCCCAAATAAAAACGTAACAGACAACCACCCCCAAAAAAAACGTAACAGACAACCACCCCCAAATAAAACGTAACAGACAACCACCCCCAAATAAAAACGTAACAGTCAACCACCCCCAAATAAAAACGTAACAGACAACCACCCCAAATAAAAACGTAACCAAAAACCACCCCCCAAATAAAAACGTAACAGACAACCACCCCCCAAATAAAAACGTAACAGACAAACCACCCCCAAATATAAACGTAACAGACAACCACCCCCAAATAAAAACGTAACCAACAACCACCCCCCAAATAAAAACGTAACAGACAAACCACCCCCAAATATAAACGTAACAGACACCCACCCCCAAATAAAAACGTAACAGACAACCACCCCCCAAATATAAACGTAACAGACAACCACCCCCAAATAAAAACGTAACAGACAACCACCCCTAAATAAAAACGTAACAGACAACCACCCCCGAATATAAACGTAACAGACAACCACCCCCCAAATAAAAACGTAACCAACAACCACCCCCAAATAAAAACGTAACAGACAACCACCCCCAAATATAAACGTAACAGACAACCACCCCCAAATAAAAACGTAACAGACAACCACCCCCAAATAAAAACGTAACAGACAACCACCCCCCAAATAAAAACGTAACAGACAACCACCCTCCAAATATAAACGTAACAGACAACCACCCCCCAAATATAAGCGTAACAGACAACCATCCCCCAAATAAAAACGTAACAGACAACCACCCCCCAAATATAAACGTAACAGACAACCACCCCCAAATAAAAACGTAACAGACAACCACCCCCCAAATAAAAACGTAACAGACAACCACCCCAAATATAAACGTAACAGACAACCACCCCCAAATATAAACGTAACAGACAACCACCCCCCAAATAAAAACGTAACAGACAACCACCCCCCAAATAAGAACGTAACAGACAACCACCCCCCAAATATAAACGTAACAGACAACCACCCCCAAATAAAAACGTAACAGACAACCACCCCCAAATATAAACGTAACAGACAACCACCCCACAAATAAAAACGTAACAGACAACCACCCCCAAATAAAAACGTAACAGACAACCACCCCCAAATATAAACGTAACAGACAACCACCCCCAAAGATAAACGTAACAGACAACCACCCCCCAAATATAAACGTAACAGACAACCACCCCCCAAATATAAACGTAACAGACAACCACCCCCCCAAATAATAACGTAACAGACAGCCACCCCCCAAATAAAAACGTAACAGACAACCACCCCCCAAATATAAACGTAACAGACAACCACCCCCAAATATAAACGTAACAGACAACCACCCCCAAATATAAACGTAACAGACAACCACCCCCAAATATAAACGTAACAGACAACCACCCCAAATATACACGTAACAGACAACCACCCCCAAATATAAACGTAACAGACAACCACCCCCAAATATAAACGTAACAGACAACCACCCCCAAATATAAACGTAACAGACAACCACCCCCAAATATAAACGTAACAGACAACCACCCCCCAAATAATAACGTAGCAAACAACCACCCCCCAAATAAAAACGTAACAGACAACCACCCCCCAAATATAAACGTAAGAGACAACCACCCCCAAATAAAAACGTAACAGACAACCACCCCTAAATAAAAACGTAACAGACAACCACCCCCAAATAAAAACGTAACAGACAACCACCCCCAAATACAAACGTAACAGACAACCACCCCCAAATATAAACGTAGCAGACAACCACCCCCCAAATGTAAACGTAACAGACAACCACCCCCCAAATAATAACGTAACAGACAACCACCCCCCAAATAAAAACGTAACAGACAACCACCCCCCAAATAAAGACGTAACAGACAACCACCCCCAAATATAAACGTAGCAGACAACCACCCCCAAATATAAACGTAACAGACAACCACCCCTAAATAAAAACGTAACAGACAACCACCCCCCAAATATAAACGTAGCAGACAACCACCCCCAAATATAAACGTAACAGACAACCACCCCCAAATATAAACGTAACAGACAACCACCCCCAAATATAAACGTAACAGACAACCACCCCCAAATATAAACGCAACAGACAACCACCCCCCAAATAAAAACGTAACAACAACCACCCCCAAATAAAAACGTAACAGACAACCACCCCCCAAATAAAAACGTAACAGACAACCACCCCCCAATAAAAACGTAACAGACAACCACCCCCCAAATAAAAACGTAACCAACAACCACCCCCAAATAAAAACGTAACAGACAACCACCCCCAAATATAAACGTAACAGACAACCACCCCCAAATAAAAACGTAACAGACAACCACCCCCAAATAAAAACGTAACAGACAACCACCCCCCAAATAAAAACGTAACAGACAACCACCCTCCAAATATAAACGTAACAGACAACCACCCCCCAAATATAAGCGTAACAGACAACCATCCCCCAAATAAAAACGTAACAGACAACCACCCCCCAAATATAAACGTAACAGACAACCACCCCCAAATAAAAACGTAACAGACAACCACCCCCCAAATAAAAACGTAACAGACAACCACCCCCAAATATAAACGTAACAGACAACCACCCCCAAATATAAACGTAACAGACAACCACCCCCCAAATAAAAACGTAACAGACAACCACCCCCCAAATAAGAACGTAACAGACAACCACCCCCCAAATATAAACGTAACAGACAACCACCCCCAAATATAAACGTAACAGACAACCACCCCCAAATATAAACGTAACAGACAACCACCCCACAAATATAAACGTAACAGACAACCACCCCACAAATAAAAACGTAACAGACAACCACCCCCAAATAAAAACGTAACAGACAACCACCCCCTAAATATAAACGTAACAGACAACCACCCCCAAATATAAACGTAACAGACAACCACCCCCCAAATATAAACGTAACAGACAACCACCCCCCAAATAATAACGTAACAGACAGCCACCCCCCAAATAAAAACGTAACAGACAACCATCCCCAAATATAAACGTAACAGACAACCACCCCCAAATATAAACGTAACAGACAACCACCCCCAAATATAAACGTAACAGACAACCACCCCCAAATATAAACGTAACAGACAACCACCCCCAAATATACACGTAACAGACAACCACCCCCAAATATAAACGTAACAGACAACCACCCCCAAATATAAACGTAACAGACAACCACCCCCAAATATAAACGTAACAGACAACCACCCCCAAATATAAACGTAACAGACAACCACCCCCCCAAATAATAACGTAGCAGACAACCACCCCCAAATAAAAACGTAACAGACAACCACCCCCCAAATATAAACGTAAGAGACAACCACCCCCAAATATAAACGTAACAGACAACCACCCCCAAATATAAACGTAACAAACAACCACCCCCAAATATAAACGTAACAGACAACCACACCCAAATATAAACGTAACAAACAACCACCCCCCAAATAAAAACGTAACAGACAACCACCCCTAAATAAAAACGTAACAGACAACCACCCCCAAATAAAAACGTAACAGACAACCACCCCCAAATACAAACGTAACAGACAACCACCCCCAAATATAAACGTAGCAGACAACCACCCCCCAAATATAAACGTAACAGACAACCACCCCCCCAAATAATAACGTAACAGACAACCACCCCCCAAATAAAAACGTAACAGACAACCACCCCCCAAATAAAGACGTAACAGACAACCACCCCCCAAATATAAACGTAGCAGACAACCACCCCCAAATATAAACGTAACAGACAACCACCCCTAAATAAAAACGTAACAGACAACCACCCCCCAAATATAAACGTAGCAGACAACCACCCCCAAAATATAAACGTAACAGACAACCACCCCCAAATATAAACGTAACAGACAACCACCCCCAAATATAAACGTAACAGACAACCACCCCCAAATATAAACGCAACAGACAACCACCCCCAAATAAAAACGTAACAGACAACCACCCCCAAATAAAAACGTAACAGACAACCACCCCCCAAATAAAAACGTAACAGACAACCACCCCCCAATAAAAACGTAACAGACAACCACCCCCCAAATAAAAACGTAACCAACAACCACCCCCCAAATAAAAACGTAACAGACAACCACCCCCAAATATAAACGTAACAGACAACCACCCCCCAAATAAAAACGTAACAGACAACCACCCCCCAAATAAAAACGTAACAGACAAACCACCCCCAAATATAAACGTAGCAGACAACCACCCCCCCAAATAAAAACGTAGCAGACAACCACCCCCAAATATAAACGTAACAGACAACCACCCCCCAAATATAAACGTAACAGACAACCACCCCCCAAATAAAAACGTAACAGACAACCACCCCCCAAATATAAACGTAACAGACAACCATCCCCCCAAATAAAAACGTAACAGACAACCACCCCCAAATATAAACGTAACAGACAACCACCCCCAAATATAAACGTAACAGACAACCACCCCCCAAATAAAAACGTAACAGACAACCACCCCTAAATAAAAACGTAACAGACAACCACCCCCAAATATAAACGTAACAGACAACCACCCCCCAAATAAAAACGTAACCAACAACCACCCCAAATAAAAACGTAACAGACAACCACCCCCAAATAAAAACGTAACAGACAACCACCCCCCAAATAAAAACGTAACAGACAACCACCCCCCAAATATAAACGTAACAGACAACCACCCCCCAAATATAAACGTAACAGACAACCACCCCCCAAATATAAACGTAACAGAAAACCACCCCCCAAATAAAAACGTAACAGACAACCACCCCCCAAATAAAAACCTAACAGACAACCACCCCCCAAATAAAAACGTAACAGACAACCACCCCCAAAATATAAACGTAACAGACAACCACCCCCAAATATAAACGTAACACACAACCACCCCCAAATATAAACGTAACAGACAACCACCCCCAAATAAAAACGTAACAGACAACCACCCCCCCAAATAAAAACGTAGCAGACAACCACCCCGAAATAAACACGTAACATCAACCACCCCCAAATACAAACGTAACAGACAACCACCCCCAAATAAAAACGTAACAGACAACCACCCCCCAAATAAAAACGTAACAGACAAACCACCCCCAAATATAAACGTAACAGACAACCACCCCCAAATAAAAACGTAACAGACAACCACCCCCCAAAATAGAAACGTAGCAGACAACCACCCCCAAATAAAAACGTAACAGACAACCACCCCCAAATAAAAACGTAACAGACAACCACCCCCCAATAAAAACGTAACAGACAACCACCCCCAATAAAAACGTAACAGACAACCACCCCCAAATATAAACGTAACAGACAACCACCCCCAAATATAAACGTAACAGACAACCACCCCCCCAATAAAAACGTAACAGACAGCCACCCCCCCCCAAATAAAAACGTAACAGACAACCACCCCCAATAAAAACGTAACAGACAACCACCCCCAAATAAAAACGTAACATCAACCACCCCCAAATAAAAACGTAACAGACAACCACCCCCAAAAAAAAACGTAACAGACAACCACCCCCAAATAAAAACGTAACAGACAACCACCCCCAAATAAAAACGTAAGAGACAACCACCCCCAAATAAAAACGTAACAGACAACCACCCCCCAAATAAAAACGTAACAGACAACCACCCCCCAAATATAAACGTAACCGACAACCAGGAAGAGGAAGAGGAGCAGAGGAGCCTTCCTCTCCCCAACTCTTCTCTTTACATGTTTGTCTTACTCACACAAACAAACACGTGTGTATATAAATAACTTTCTGGTCATGAAGTTAAATGGCGTTGATACTTTAAGATATGTACATTGTAACACACACACACACACACACACACACACACACACACCACATAAATTACATCATACTTCCCTTCGTCACATACAACGAAACCTCCATATAACGGACACCTCTCTTCAAATAACACGTAAGATGGGCTTTTCATATCTAACGGACCTTTGATATAACGGATTTTCACCTTTATAGTCCATTAGATAGGGGTTTCATATCTAACGGACCCTCGATATAACGGACTTTTCTCTACACATAGTCCGTTAAATAAAGGTTTTACTGTACTGTACTAGTTAAAGAGTTTAAGGGAGAAAATTGGAGCTGGGGTGACGCATATCAAGTGAGTATTAGAGGCATTTATTGAGAGAGAGAGAGAGAGAGAGAGAGAGAGAGAGAGAGAGAGAGTGTGTTCACCTCGGGCAGGGAATGTTGTGAGAAAGAGTAGGAAGTGGGTTGACCAGATGAGAGGGAGAGAGATGAAAGGAGAAGAGTGATTAGGCTGGGAAGGAGGAAACAGTAGGGAAGGTAAAAGGTATTAAAAATAAAATAGAATAAGAATACGAAGAAGAAGAATAAGAAGAACAAGAATAAGAAGAATAAGAATAAGAAGAATAAGAATAAGAATACGAAGAATAAGAATAAGAAGAATAAGAATACGAAGAATAAGAATACGAAGAATAAGAATAAGAATACGAAGAATAAGAATAAAAATACAAAGAATAAGAATAAAAATACAAAGAATTAGAATAAGAATACGAGGAATAAGAATAAGAATACGAAGAAGAATACGAAGAATAAGAATAAGAATACGAAGAAGAATACGAAGAATAAGAATAAGGATACGAAGAAGAATAAGAAGAATAAGAATACGAAGAATAAGAATAAGAATACGAAGAATAAGAATAAAAATACAAAGAATAAGAATAAAAATACAAAGAATTAGAATAAGACTACGAGGAATAAGAATAAGAATACGAAGAAGAATACGAAGAATAAAAATAAGAATACGAAGAATAAGAATAAGAATACGAAGAATAAGAATATGAATACGAAGAACAAGAATAAGAATCCTAACCTAGAAGAAGAAAGAAGAAAAAAGGTAAGACAGAGAGAAGGGAGAAAAAGATGTGATAAAGTAGGTGGCAGGAATAGGTAAAGGAACTAATACACAGGTAATTAGTGTGGTAAGAGAGACAGGTAAGATTCAGTATAGAAAAATAAACACACATACTAACAAAGTAACTCTGTTTAATCCTTATGGGTGAAGAAAAATTCGGTATCAAAATATTTCCAGTTTACAGCTTCTAACTTTACGGGGGAACTATGGCAACAGGTGTATACCGAAGTCTCATTTCGTTTCTTATTACTCAGAACAAACAGTGGGAACTCTAATTAACGGACTATATGGAGAAGAAAATCCGTTAAATCAAGAGCGGGAGAACAACAAGATTAATGGAAGATGGATAAAGTGAGTGGGATAAAGATCAAATAAATGAGAGGAGAATACAATAAGTGGGAGGATAACAGGGTGTATAAGGTGAGTGGGAGGAGGAGGACAATATAGACAGGAAGATAGAGGAGATAACAAGGACGAGTGGGAAGAAGACAAGATGACAAGGAAGAGTAAAACTAGTGTAAGATTCTCTTGTGTGTGTAATAATAATAATAATAATAATTAACGGTTTATTGAAAGAGCTTGGCAGCCAGAAGGCTGAAAATATACAGTTACATATTTGGGGAATGGGTTACGAATTACAAATAATATACAAGTAACATAAGTGACACAAATAAGACATATAATGACTTAGTGTGTGTGTGTGTGTGTGTTTAGACGCACATACACGCACATACATGGCAGTCATATGCACAACAAGACAGTCATACACGCACACACGACAGTCATGTACACAACAAGATAGTCATACACACACATACATGGCAGTCATATGCACAAGACAGTCATACACGCACACACACACACACGAGAGTCATGTACACAAGAAGACAAGTCATACACGCCCACATAGCTTGAATGTTGTACGGAGTGCCCCATTATATCTCTATGTTAATAAACGTCTACTTTTGGAGGTTGACTGCGTAAATATATGAATTATTAAAGAGAAACAGGAAAAACAGCTAATGTAACATAAATAGACCTTCCAAAAAGTCGATAGTAATTCCCCTGCCTGTGACACGACAAAGTAAGTACCTCTATCTAGCTCCTCCAGTCCCAGATCGAGGCAAGGCCAAGCCAGTTCATCACTTACTAACTAAACTCTCGGGTAGGTGTTGGGTGGTGTGGTGCAGTGCGTGGTGAAGGGTGGTGAAGTGTTGGGTAGGGTGGTGTGGGGTGGTGTAAGGTAAGGTAAGGTTAGGTAGGGTAGGACATCCCGACTATAACCACCCACCCACACCCATCAACCTCTCACCCATCCTGGGAGGTGGGGAATGGTACCATCCGTCAGCCAACAACAGAAGGTACCAAGAACCACTGACTGGGAAGGGTTAGAGGATGAAGGGGTGGGTGGGATGAGTGGGTGGTGTACTAAAAAAAAAATAAAAAAAAAAAAATAAATAAAAAAAAAAAAATAAATAAAAAAATAAAAAAAAATAAAAAATTAAAAACAATTTTGTGGATCGTTGCGTTGCGGTGGGTCGTTGGGTTCGTTGCGTTGCGTTAGGTCGTTGGGTTCGTTGGGGTGGGTCGTAGCGGTTTTTGCTGGGTCGTTCGATTCTTTTGGTGTTTTTTGTCAACAACATCAGAATTGAGACAGCACAAATAATACGTCATAAAATAGGGTAGTGTTGGGTAGGGTGGTGTAGGGTGGTGTATTGGGGGTGTAGGACATCCCGACTATAACCACCCACCCACACCCATCATCCTCTCACCCATCCTGGGAGGTGGGGAATGGAGAGGATGAAGGGGTGGGTGGGGTGAGAGGGATGATGGAGAGTGGGGGATGAGGAGAGGGAATCCACATCCTTCCCAGGAAGTGGAGAATGGTACAATCCGTCAGGCGCCGACAGAAGGTATCAGGACCCACCGACTGGGAAGTGTGTGTGTAGGATGGTGTAGTGTGGGATATGGTGGTGTAGTGAGGGTGTAGTGGGTGGTGTAGTATGGGGTATGGTGGTGTAGGGTGGTGTACGGTAAGGTATCAGGACCCACCGACTGGGAAGTGTGTGTGTAGGGTGGTGTAGTGGGTGGTGTAGTGTGGGGTATGGTGGTGTAGTATGGGGTATGGTGGTGTAGGGTGGTGTACGGTAAGGTATCAGTACCCACCGACTGGGAAGTGTGTGTGTAGGGTGGTGTAGTGTGGGGTATGGTGGTGTAGTGGGTGGTGTAGTATTGGGTATGGTGGTGTAGTGGGGGTGTAGTGGGTGGTGTAGTATTGGGTATGGTGGTGTAGGTGGTGTACGGTAAGGTATCAGGACCCACCGGCTGGGAAGGGTGTGGAATCCCCCCATCCCCCATCCACACCCATCCTGGGAGGTGGAGAATGGCACCATCCGGTAGTTGGCAACGGAAGGTATCAGGACCCACCGACTGGGAAGGGTGTGGAATCCCCCCATCCCCCATCCACACCCATCCTGGGAGGTGGAGAATGGCACCATCCGGTAGTTGGCAACGGAAGGTATCAGGACCCACCGACTGGGAAGGGTGTGGAATCCCCCCATCCCCCATCTATCTGTGTCTCTGTGTCTGACTGTTTCTGCCAGTCTGTCTCACAATATCGATCTCTGTCTGTCTTTCTGATTTTCTGCCTCTGTTTTTCTGTCTGTCTGTCTCTTTCGTCTATATGTTAGTCTATGTTTTGTCTGTTTCAGTTTGGGTGACAGCGGTCGAGCCTGAGAAGAGCGCCGGACCTTCTTATTTACGGCGATTCCTTCTTTATCTTGAGTTATTAGCCAAGATTGTCTGTCTCTCCCTGTCTGTCTGTCTCCGCTCGTCTGTTTGTCTGTCTGTATGTCTTTTTCTGTCTGTGTGTTTCGGTGTTTGTCCGTTTGTCTGACTGTTTCTGTCTGTTTCTCTGTGTCTGTCTGTATAATGTCTGTCTGTCTGTGTCCGTCCGTCTGTCTGTTTTTCTAACTGTCTCTGTTTGACTGTCTGTCTACAAATCCTCCCTAAGGAATCCTATCCTATAAATCAACATACCCGACCACCGCCCCCCCCCCCCTGCCCCCAACAAAAAATAAATAAATAATTAACAAAATAAAAATAAATAAATAAATTAATAAATAAAAAAATAAAAAATAAAATAAAATAATAAATAAATACAATAAAATAAAATACCAACCAACCTCCAAACACAGCAACACCCCCCCCCCCCCCCCCCAGACAAAGCCGCACAGAAATACTGACAATTCTCCATACCCAACCTCAGCGACAACCCTCTCAATAAAAACAACCTAACTCAACAACTCCCTTCAACAAAAAACAGACAGAAAGACAGAGAGACAGAACAGACAGCCAGAGACCGACATAGTGGAAAGACAGAGAGGCTGAGACAGAACGAGACAAACATAGACACAGACAGACAGTGACAGACATTGTAAAAATAGACTGGCAGACAGAGACAGACTGACGGACAGACAAACAGAGATACAATGACAGAGACTGAGAGACAGACGGACAGAGACAGTTAGACAAACTAACTCTACCAAAGCACCAATCACCTACTGCGGCACCAAGAGACGCCAACCCCAGTAAACAGAAACCCTCCTCCTGGTGTACATTAACACAGTATAACCTTTTTCTTCTATATTTTAAATTTATTTATGTTCTTTTTTCGCACCCCCCCCCCCCCCCCAGGCCCCGTTGTGGGTCGTTTGATCTGTGCCCGGGTGGGCTAATTCCCATTAAAAAAAAAAGCAACTGGCTGGGCCCAGCCTCGAACTGGTCCCGGCGGTGCTAGACGTAGTTCGTCAGGCCACCGCCAGGGTCTACTGTCGGCTTTTGTGAAGGTGGTTTTGTTGTTTTTCTTTAATAATTCATATATTTTCGTAGTTTTTCTCAGGATTTGTTTGAATTTATACTCAAATAGCAGAGTTACAATTGTATTGAAGCTGTGTGTGGCCCTTTTACAGCCAATCTTGGCTACTAACTCAAGATACACTTGTGTGTGCGTGTTTGACTGTCGTGTGTATGAGTGTCGTGAATCATGAAGAAATTTTGCAAGAACCTATACCAAAACACATACAAAAGAATACCAAACAGTTATAAACACGGTAACTCTGCTATTGGAGTTTAAAATCACGTTAAGAACTGCGAAAATAAATCAATTAATGAAGAAAAACTGCAAAAATACCACAAGTAACATAGATACAACTTCTGGAATGTTGATCAATGTCCCCCTGGCGGTGGCCTGGCGAACTAGGGGGGGGGGGGGTCACAGCTTCCATGGTAAACACTTTAAATATTATGAGTGTCTCTCACCCACAATGGAGAGGCCTACCAAGTGCACTCTCACCACCGCTGTCTACACCTACACTATGGTTACTCACACGAGCCAGAAGCACCGGACATGGAGTAGAAAAATTGTCCTCGTTGCAGATGGTGACGTCGTCGTGTGGGTAGCAACGGACCCTGGTGTTATGGTGAAGTAATGGTGAGGTGATGGTGATAGTAAAAGAGATGGTGAATAGATGGTGAAGTTCTTGGGAAGGCCACAGTGAGGTAACGATGAGAATGGTGATATTATGGTGAAATGATGGTGAGGTGACTGGAGGAATTATTCACTGGTGAAGGGTTACTGGTGCACCACTGAAGTATGAATGAAGAAGTAATGATAAAAAAGATAGCTAAAAGGAATGATGGTGACGTAATGGTGAGAAGAGGTGATGGTGAGTTTTAATGGTGATGGTGAGCGTAATGGTCCGGGTTTACAAGCTTTTACATATACGTGAACGCTTTAAAATTATAACACACACACACACACACACACACACACACCATTTTTATCCTTCATATCCCGAGAAAATTTACTCAACTAAAATAAATGACTATGATGTAGTGATGTAGTGTTTCTCGTCATCCAGGCCAGGTGATGTAGTGTTTCTCGTCATCCAGGCCAGGTGATGTAGTGTTTCTCGTCATCCAGGCCAGGTGATGTAGTGTTTCTCGTCATCCAGGCCAGGTGATGTAGTGTTTCTCGTCATCCAGGCCAGGTGATGTAGTGTTTCTCGTCATCCAGGCCAGGTGATGTAGTGTTTCTCGTCATCCAGGCCAGGCCATGTAGTGTTTCTCGTCATCCAGGCCAGGTGATGTAGTGTTTCTCGTCATTCAGCCCAGGTGATGTAGTGTTTCTCGTCATCCAGGCCAGGTGATGTAGTGTTTCTCGTCATCCAGGCCAGGTGATGTAGTGTTTCTCGTCATCCAGGCCAGGTGATGTAGTGTTTCTCGTCATCCAGGCCAGGTGATGTAGTGTTTCTCGTCATCCAGGCCAGGTGATGTAGTGTTTCTCGTCATCCAGGCCAGGTGATGTAGTGTTTCTCGTCATCCAGGCCAGGTGATGTAGTGTTTCTCGTCATCCAGGCCAGGTGATGTAGTGTTTCTCGTCATCCAGGCCAGGTGATGTAGTGTTTCTCGTCATCCAGGCCAGGTGATGTAGTGTTTCTCGTCATCCAGGCCAGGTGATGTAGTGTTTCTCGTCATCCAGGCCAGGTGATGTAGTGTTTCTCGTCATCCAGGCCAGGTGATGTAGTGTTTCTCGTCATCCAGGCCAGGTGATGTAGTGTTTCTCGTCATCCAGGCCAGGTGATGTAGTGTTTCTCGTCATCCAGGCCAGGTGATGTAGTGTTTCTCGTCATCCAGGCCAGGTGATGTAGTGTTTCTCGTCATCCAGGCCAGGTGATGTAGTGTTTCTCGTCATCCAGGCCAGGTGATGTAGTGTTTCTCGTCATCCAGGCCAGGTGATGTAGTGTTTCTCGTCATCCAGGCCAGGTGATGTAGTGTTTCTCGTCATCCAGGCCAGGTGATGTAGTGTTTCTCGTCATCCAGGCCAGGTGATGTAGTGTTTCTCGTCATCCAGGCCAGGTGATGTAGTGTTTCTCGTCATCCAGGCCAGGTGAGGAAGATTTTTTGTGGAAATTTCAGTAAAGATTAAAATTAACCCCCCACACTCCCCCCCCCCCCCCACACTCCCCCCCCCCCCCCCCCTCCACAAAAAAAATCAAGGAAATTGTTTTTATTTACGACTAACAACAATAAAACCATATATTTATGTACGTAATTTGTTAGAAAAAGTCATCAAACAGTTGTGGTTACGTTTAACAAATACCAAAACGTAATCTAGAAAAAAACTTTATAGGATGGAAATATTAATTGGACAGATACTCTTGAACTATACGGTAAAGCCATATCTTTTTTTTTCCATTTAACAAAAGAGGAAGTCGTGCCATTGAGATTGGTCGCGGAAGTAGAAAATCCTCTTTTCCGTATCAGACTGACGAAAAAAAAAAAGAAAACAGATTTTTTTAAATAGCGTGACTGTCCCTGGAGAGCTGTGGAAGTACTGGAGGAAATAGTGCCGGGAGGAAAGGGAGGTGGAGGAGGGAGAGGAAGGGGGGGGGGGGAGGAGGAGGTGGAGTAGAAAAGGGATTCTGATGTGGTTTTGTTTTTCTTCTAGTTAAGTGTTTGCTCTCTCTCTCTCTCTCTCTCTCTCTCTCTCTCTCTCTCTCTCTCTCTATCAGTACGTTTTTCAGCCAGACCATCCTCACATCAGTCAATCCGACCCTCCTCCACTTTATCCTTCTACAGGTAGTTCCTCTACTTCAGTCGCTCCGTCAGTCTATAATACTGTGAGTGAATGTATACTTTACACCATTAACTCCTCCTGTAGTATTAGATGGAAAGATTTGAAACATGTTATAAGGATATTTACACATAGTGTAGTAGTAGTTATATGTGTAAGACGACACAAACATCAGCTCAATTGTTGCCAAGGTGAGGGGTCCCGAGGGGGCAAGTGAGGACAGTGTCGGGTACTGAGGGGAAATGTATCTCCCCTTTCCTATTTATCTCCCCCTCCTCCCCCCCCCCTTCCCTCACTCCCTGGGCCTATCTCCTCCTACTCTCTCTATCCCCCTTCCTTCCCCCTCCCTCAGTCTCTACCTTCTCCTTCCCCTCCTTCCTTCCCTATCGTCTCCCCCCCCCCCCTCTACCCTCTCTCTCTCTACCGTCGTTATTTTCCTAATCCCGTTCCAACCTACTGTATCCGATCCCCCCCTTCTCTTCCCCTACCGCCTCTCTTCTTCATTCTCTTCCCCTGCATTCTCCCCTACCACTTTCTCCTCCCCCCCCCACCTCCCCAACATCCACACCCTCACCCCCCTCCTCCCCAACATCCACATCCTCACCCCCTCCTCCCCAACATCCACACCCTCCCCCTCTTCCCCAACATCCACACCCTCCCCCTCTTCCCCAACATCCACACCCTCCCCCTCTTCCCCAACATCCACACCCTCCCCCTCCTCCCCAACATCCACACCCTCACCCCCCTCCTCCCCAACATCCACACCCTCACCCCCTCCTCCCCAACATCCACACCCTCACCCCCCTCCTCCCCAACATCCACACCCTCACCCCCTCCTCCCCAACATCCACACCCTCACCCCCCTCCTCCCCAACATCCACACCCTCATCCCCCTCCTCCCCAACATCCACACCCTCACCCTCCTCCTCCCCAACATTCACACCCTCATCCCTCTCCTCCCCAACATCCACACCCTCACCCCCCTCCTCCTCCTCCACTTCATCTTATCCCACAATCTCCCCCCTCATCTCCCCTCCCCCCCTCATCTCCTCTCTCTCCCTCGTCTCCCCTCTACGTGAATGTCTGTCGGTCTGGGGGAGGGTGGGGAGCAATATGACATTGTTCTGAGTATATGGTTATAGCCCTCGTCGGGGTCGCTCGGCATATATAAATATTTGCCTCAGTCGTGCTGGTGTAATCTGGCCCGCTTGTTAGACCAAATTAATGGACGCCAAAACCGCCAAATATTCTTTTCATACGCGACATACCAACGCTTCCTCACCCATCACGTCGCCAAATAGGTATCACTAAAAAAACAAAATAGGTATCGATAAATTGGGTGTTCAAAATATATACCGCCAAAAATGTGTATCGCTAAAATATAACCTAAGTACCGCCAGATTATGAGTTACTAGATAGATAGATAGATAGATAGATAGATAAGATAGACAGACAATCAGACAGACAGACAGACAAACAATCACACAGACAGTACAAGTTCACACTGACTCAGCACTTATTACCTATAGACAGTGCTGGAATACAAACAATCGTAAACAATAAGTAAACTGAAACAAGAACAGCTCCAGACAGTCGGGTAATAGAGAGACAGAACACATGTGCAAACAATTTTCATGACAGGCCCATAACGCCGCTTCAGTACACCCATAAATACACTTCATGGCACACCCCCTAATATTACACCCCCCCTTCTACACCACACCACTACACTCCCACCACAACACCCCCATCACAACACCCCCACCACTACACCCCCTTACACCTCACCACAACACCCCACCACAACACCCCCACCACTACACCCCCACCACTACACCCCACCACTACACCCGACTACTACACCCCCACCACAACACCCCACCACTACACCCCCACTAGTACACCCCACCACTACACCCCCACCACTACACCCCACCGCTACACCCCCACCACTACACCCCCACCACTACACCCCCACCACTACACCCCCACCACTACACCCCCACCACTACACCCCACCACTACACCCCCACCACTACACCCCCTTACACCTCACCACAACAAGACAGTCATACACGCACACACGACAGTCATGTACACAACAAGATAGTCATACACACACATACATGGCAGTCATATGCACAAGACAGTCATACACGCACACACGACAGTCATGTACACAACAAGATAGTCATACACACACATACATGGCAGTCATATGCACAGCAAGACAGTCATACACGCACACACACGACAGTCATGTACACAACAAGATAGTCATACACACACATACATGGCAGTCATATGCACAAGACAGTCATACACGCACACACACACACGAGAGTCATGTACACAAGAAGACAAGTCATACACGCCCACATAGCTTGAATGTTGTAGGAGTGCCCTATTATATCTCTATGTTAATAAACGTCTATTTTTGGAGGATGTGTGTGTGTGTCGTGGTGATGAAAAAGAGAAGTGTGAGCAGTGGACGTGGGAAAGGTGTGGGAAGTGTGAAGGCAGTGACAGCGGTCTAGGATATGGTCCGGAGGTGGGACATATTGCGAGACAGAAATAAACAATAAGTGTGCGTGAGTGCATGTGGAGGAGAGAGAGAGAGAGAGAGAGAGAGAGAGAGAGAGAGAGAGAGAGATTTAAGCAACAACTCAAATTCATTATGTAAAAAGGGGAGCTGGTGGTAGAGCGGTACCGTTCTTGCCTCGCAAGCAAGATGTCACGGGTTCGATTCCCGGGCCGGCGGAAGTTGTTTGGACATACTTCCTAGCCCCCATTAGTCCCTGTTCACCTAGCAGTAAAGTAGGTACCTGGTGTAAATCGAAAGTTGCGAATTCGTATTCAGGGACAAGTTGTTGGAGCTTCCAATAACTTGATGACATAAACCACTGATTCTTCAGGCTTCTACGCCCTTAACTCATGAGACATAAAGGCAAGCATGAACTTAGCATGCTTCCCTGTTGGGCGCTGTAAACGCTTCTGCGCTTCACCTTACACAAGGATGTAGGGGGTGCCCAATAAATGGAAAAAAAAAAATTATGTAAAAAAATGATAAAGACGAGGATTCATATTTAACTTTATTATGAAAGGAAGGAGAAAGGACATAAATAACATTAATAGACACATTTATATATTGTCTTATAATGAAAGGGCTGAATCTAAGTATAAATGACATAAAGAAAGTATAAGTAGCAGGTGGTATATTTACGCCCAGATATAACACCTGGTGGTCTGCCGTCAGGGGTAATAAGTAAGAGCAAATTGTGGTTTACCTTTGATAGACTAAGGGTCAGGGGGAGCTAGGGTGAGGCACGGTATAATCGTTGGCTTTCCTATGGTTTCTGAAAACTTCTCGGATATTTCGGGAGGCTGTACATGCTGAGAGAGGAACGATAAGCATAGTAGGCGTTCTTACATGACGAAATAAATTACCAGAAAGTTAGAATAATGTTATGGTCATATTTGTCTTGATATACACGACGCAACGACAGACCAAGAAGCCTAACCTTTTACCTGTTATGTATTCTGTAATTCATTTATAAAAATACCAACAAAGACTCTAAACTCGCTTTCATTCAGCCGAGAGAGCGGGAAGGGCTGAGGATTAATTAAAGACTAGTAAATAATTTTAATTGCAAATTGACCTGGAAATATTCTAGAAATGCAATGCCTCATACGGTTCATGGGAGAGTGTTTGGGGTGTTTTGATGGGGCAAGTTCAGTGTTTGTTATATATGCTTTAAAGAGCTAGGGAACTGACCATGTGTGTGTGTGTGTGTGTGTGTGTGTGTGAAGGCAAACACAGGAGTTGGTCGATGCAAGCAAACAGGAACGAGTGAAAATGAACACAACCAAATGTTCTTTAATATGTTGGTAAAGACAAAAAAATAATGAATACTACACATATTCCCCTTCCATAGAATTCAATCATTTATATGCAAGAAAAAGCCAAAGTAAACTGAGTAACATAAAGAAGTGTAGTAGAGTGGAAAGAAGTCAAAATATAATGGAAATCCTTTGGAAGACTTAAGTCATTTATTCAGAAGCAACATGCATGTACAAAGTATATGCCAGGTGTCTCCTACTTCCAGTGTTGAAATATGAATGTGAAATGTGTGTGTAAAAGCAAACATTACATAGAAACTCCAAGCTACTCAAAATGCATGAGAAGATGTAGGTGGTATAACATAGAGAGCCAGGGAACAGAAGCGAATCTATGACATGTAAAACTGAAGTACAATACGTTACTACTGTAAGGCCATGTGCGGGTAGGAACTGAGATTATCTTACATAATCAACAGTAAACTAAGAAAACCTGCGACTGTTGGATCCTACGAAAATGGCCAATGGATAAAAGACATTATGTAGTTTAGGATTCTCTTTGGGAGGGGATGATGAAGAAGCCTTGTTTCAGCAGTGAATTGACACTGGGTGATGATTAAAATATATTTATACTGGATAGATTTATTTATGATTAACTCTTGAAACACACAGGCAACAATTTATATTTAAAACCAATGATCAAGCCGTTGGTGCTCCCGTGTGGCCCAAACTAAGCCATGGTTTAAGGCCCGCGTGACCAGTCTTACGCTTCCTCGGTACAAGACGCCTCTGGGACAAGGGAGGCCCTCGCAGATAGCATGTATGTGGAGTGCGTGTCTTATGTTTACATTCTTGCTTGTTGTTAATGACTCACGCTCGCTCGTATAACCCTTGTCTGAGTATTTAATGAGTCCTGACCTCCTGTACGTCCTGATGTGTGCACTGCTCATGTTAATATTAAACAATACATTTATTTAAAAATGTCCAGTATAAAAAAAATAACAAGGTTTTTCTATGCGCATATCAGTCAAGTGTCGACTGACTTACTGATAAATAGCTTGACTGAGGTACACAATACAACGGCACCTGGTTCACTGCATGACACACTGACAGACATAGCCCAATCACATTACCCTCATCCTCCAATAACACCAACAAAGGTAATTATAATTCTGTAATAAAGTGAAGGTACACAAACAAGTTTCTGGCCCCTAATGGAACGTGTTTTTGTCGTCCTGTTGACCTGGCGGGTGTAGGGATGGGGGGGGGGGGGGTTAAGAGAGATGGAATGAAAAGGGAGCGAAGGGGAAGGAGGCATGATAAAAGAGGAAGATGGGACGTGTGGATGAGATATATTATTGATCATGCCAGTGTAAATATACTGTATATATATATACGGTATATTTAAGGATGATGGAAAGTAAATTAAGACACGTCACTAGGATGGTGGGAGAGGACTAAAGGGAACAGAGAGAGGAGGAGGGAGGTATAACATTGGTATGGGGGGAGGATATTGGTAGACCTCAACCCTTGCATGTCAATAAACCAAGTGTCTGGCTTACCTCTGGCCCTAACACGACGACCTACACACACACACACACACATACTCTCTCTCTCTCTCTCTCTCTCTGTGTCTGTATGTCTGTCTCACCGATTTTTCTGTCGTTTCTACGCTCCTCTCCACATATTTAAAGGAGAACGCTGGACTTGGGGTCAGTTTTTGAGGCTACAGCTTTGGGGTGGATGAGTTTTTGTGTGTGTGTGTGTGGTTTTTTTCGCGTGTTTTTCCCCCCATGGTAGTGTTTCATCCCAGGTTTTATTCGTTGGAAAAGTGTTTGTTTTTAATGTTTTTTCACGGCGTTATTGTTGTGTGTGTGTTGTATCTTTTTCTTCTTCCCTTCTCCTGTCTCTTGATTTTGTTCATTATCGATTATCTTTCAATTCTCCTTCACTTCACAACAATTTTTCAGTCCATTGTTATCCATCAAACATTCTCCTCTCTCTCTCTCTCTCTCTCTCTCTCTCTCTCTCTCTCTCTCTCTCTCCATACGTCCATGTTATTCACCTTTCATAAAATGCTAAAGAAAGGAATGAGGCAGCCGTCACTCTCCGTTCATCACAAACTGACGTACACAAACAACTGACCAAACGCACCTTTTCACCGGACCCACAACAATCAACCCGAACTAAAAACAAAAGCTGTAATCTTCTGTTTTTTTTTAATATTACACGACCTATTAACCTGTTTGTGTGTGTATGACGAATTAGGTTACGTTAGGCTAGGTTAGGTTAGGCTAGGCTAGGATGGGTTAAATTGGTTTAGGTTAGGTTAAGTTAGGCTAGGATGGGGTAAATTTGATTAAGTTAGGTTACCTTACGGTACGTTAGTTTAGGGTGGAAGCAAAAGGCTCTTTTTTAATGGTAAGCTGAATACCAAGTCTTTTTCAGGCGTTACCCCCCACTCATCACACCTCTCCTCTGTTTCATCCCCGACACAATACCTCCCCCGTGGTGTATGGATGACTTGTGCAGGTTAGTTATGTTGAGAATTTACGTAGGAGAGAGAGAGAGAGAGAGAGAGAGAGAGAGAGAGAGAGAGAGAGAGATGTGGCTCTAAAGAGAAATGACTTGAAGTTGGTAAGTTTTTGGACGCATGTTTTTTTTATCATCCTATTAGGTTGTTTTTCACGTGTTTGTGTGTGTGTGTGTGTGTGTTTCTTCTCTTCCTCATATACACACACGGGAGTTTAAGTAATAATATATGTAGTCACGTGACGACCAACATAACTGACGTTTCATCAGTGTAAGTGAGTCGTGCCATAGTACAGGGGGATACCTACCTAATCTCTCGTCCCAGCTCCCTGTTATATAACTCTCAAAGTCATTAATTATCCGACGTGTTTAACATATTAAGAAACAAGTAGATGAATTTACAAGTTGGAGTCATTTTTATTTTTTACATATTTTTTCTGGTGAGAATTTTTTGTCTTCACTTATTCACTAAAAGTTAAAACGCCATTAAAGTTCAAATTATTTTATACTTTCTGGTTATTTATTTATTTTTTATCTTAATCATCAAAGTTAGCTCCAGTTGAGGAAGTAAAGAATTTATCTATCTAAAATTTTATGGAAACCGTCGTCAAAGTTGTAGGGTTTAAGTGAATTTTTTTTCCCAGTGTGTAGCGAAATTTTCCTGTGTCATTCGCCTAAATTTTAATAATGCCTTCAACTATATTTTCTCCTTGACTTTCGAGTATCATTCAGGTCAATACCGTGACTCCTGTAACTAGTAAATTAGCTCATTTTGACTTCTTTAAGCTGATCTATCAAATACCATCTTTTTTTTTTAACCCACAATGCAGATATAATTGTTCTCACTCGTCCGAATTATTTACGGTATAAAACTCGTCGGGAAAAATGATCTTCTCAGTCCAGTCTAAGGAGCGAGGGGGGGGGGGGGGCACCACACATTTAACCTCTTTCAATTACCATGTAAACAAGTGAAAAAACCCGCTGTTATTTACACTCCTAACACCGTAATTATAGTTTATACTCGCTACTTATCTGTTATGTCTGACAGCGTTTCATTCTATTTGTTTGTAAGTTAAAATTTTACCTATTCATAGTAGCGGCCAGGACGATATCACCCTTAACTATCCGTAAAAGCTTCTACTAACGCTGAGCTTTATCCGTGCACTGTTTAAAAGGCTCCATCCATCCATCCATCGACTTCTCAGCAGGTCATGGCAGGAGCGGAGTTCAGTCAATGTTTAATTAGGTTAACAGCTGTTCTCTCCAGTACAGTGTGTGTGATCATGCCACGTCTTTCACCAGTGTGTTCTTAGTGTATTATCCGTCATTACGTGAACTTGAAGACTTAATTCAGATCCAATTAAGGTCAAATTATCAACCTTCTCTCTCTCTCTCTCTCTCTCTCTCTCTCATTTTCGCTATTCACTTCTTTCATTTTAACTTCCCCTTCCCTCACTCCGTCCCTCGTCCATCCTTACCTCTCCTTCCTTCTCCTTCCTTCCCTCCCTCCCTCCCTCCATCGACGGCCTAAGATATAGAGCCTTGTTTGATGTGTCAATATTTTTGCTCCCTCCCTCTCTGCCCTAGATGAAGATTTGTGAGTTGTTGGTGTCTGGAACAGGAAGGGAATTGAAAGGGGGAAAAAGAAAAGGTATATAGAGATGAAGGAACGAGGAAATAAAGTAAAATGGGAATAGGGGAAATGAAGAAAGAAGGGAGTTCCAAAAAAAAAAGAGAAAGCATTGGAACTAGGGAAATAAAAGAGACTGAGAATTGGAGGAAAGAAGAAATGGGAAATGGTTATTAAAGACAAAGACGAATGGGGATAATGGGGGAAATAAAGGGGAAGGAAATGGATAAATAAGAAGAAAAAATATTATGAAAATCAATACAAAGAAAAAAATGATTTGAAAGAAGGAAATAAAAGATTGCTAACGAAAAAAATGAAGAGTGAAAGTAGATGAAAATACGAATAGCAGGATGAAGATAAAAGGGGAAGAGTATTTAGAGAATAAGGGTGTACGTAGGAGAGAAGAAGAGAAGGAAGGAAATGATCTTTAAAAGCTTGTATACTGGTAGTTCTTGGGGTCGATTGGGGTAAATAGATGGATAATTTGGGTTTGATAAGGGTCATAGGGGGAGGGGGGGGGGGTCGGGTGTTACTAGCAAGTCATCCTAACGTCCAGGTGTTTATGACTTAACTGATGGATTATGCTCCCGAAAGTAATTTGTAAAGGTGTGTTGAAAGTTGGTACTCCTGTTATATACACCTGTTTCTTACCTGCTTACGAAAGAGCTTAGGTATGATAATTATATCTCTAAAGTGTAACCGTTTGAGTTATTGTTAAGATCAATAATGTTGTCTGTTTCCATCATGGCGGCTGTGGTAACCTAACCAAATACACACACCTTAACCTCACATAACCAAAGCTTTTTACCTCACATAACCAAAGCTTTTTACCTCACATAACCAAAGCTTTTTACCTCACATAACCAAAGCTTTTTACCTCACATAACCATAGTTTTTTACCTCACATAACCAAAGCTTTTTACCTCACATAACCAAAGCTTTTTACCTCACATAACCAAAGCTTTTTACCTCACATAACCAAAGTTTTTTACCTCACATAACCAAAGTTTTTTCCCTCACATAACCAAAGCTTTTTACCTCACAACCAAAGTATATGGTAGAAATAGGCTGGTTAAGTGTGGTTGCTTTTGCCAGTTTTAAAATTAACTTGTACACTTTTAACCAACAAATTGATTTAGGCAATACCCAGTGTTAAGCCACAGAGGTTTGATGGACCTTGATATAGAAGCACAATAGAAAAATAATCCCTTGTTAGATATGTTAATAAAATCGCTTAATGGTTCAAAATAGACCTAGATTTTGGTTTTCATTATTACCAACATTTTACACCACTCTTGACTCCACTGACTGTACAATTCCCGTTCTGGTTATATGCACTAATGATGTCAATGTCAGTCTGTTCAATACTCACATTACTGAAAGCATTTATAAAAGGCATCGTGAGAGTCAAAAGTCTTTTCATAATTAATAAAACCCAATATTGTGAGCATATGTGGAACACCTCCTGGGCTAAACTTGCAGGTGATCTTTAGTACTAGAGATACCTTTAAATGACAGACAGACATACACAGACAGACAGACAGATGTGTTGAGCTGTGTGTGGGGTGAGGTAGTGGAGTACTGTACTGGAGTTGGGTATAACTATGTCATTCCTTAGTCCCCAGTTAATGAGCGGTGGACTGAAGCGACTATAGTTAGTGACGAGTTTTAGTGATTTTTTTGGTTTTCTGTTTTAGATAAATCTATATAAAATAATTGTTCGGTTTAGAAATTAGAACGTAGAAAAGAGTATACAAAAGGGTTATGTTAATTAAAAGAGGTAGAACACACACACACACACACACACACACACAAGAGAATCTTACACTAGTTTTACTCTTCCTTGTCATCTTGTCTTCTTCCCACTCGTCCTTGTTATCTCCTCTATCTTCCTGTCTATATTGTCCTCCTCCTCCCACTCACCTTATCCACCCTGTTATCCTCCCACTTATTGTATTCTCCTCTCATTTATTTGATCTTTATCCCACTCACTTTATCCATCTTCCATTAATCTTGTTGTTCTCCCGCTCAGCCTGTCTGCTTCCCACTCATCCTGTCCTTCTCCCACTCACTGTATCAATCTTCCATTAATCTTGTCCCCCTCCCACTCACTCTGTCCCCTGTGTGAATCTTTCCTTCCCCGTCCCTTCAACACCACCTTCCTTCCATCCTTCCTCTCATTCTGTGCATTATCCTATTTTATCCTGTTCACAAGTTTATCCCTTTCTACTTAGCATCTCCCTCTCTGTCACACTCCCCTCTCGCTTCCCTCTCTTCCTCCTCCCACTCATAGACATACTAGAGTCTCTACTTTCCTATACCTTTCAATGGACCTCTGTGGCGAGCGCATGATCTCTCTCTCTCTCTCTCTCTCTCTCTCTCTCTCTCTCTCTCTCTCTCTCTCTCTCTATTTATAAAGCCTTAAGATCCCGTTCAGCTATATTTTTTTGTTCCTATGTTTTTAAAGAATCTCTGTGTGAAATACTGAAGCTACTCTGATTGTATACTTTAGTAATTACTCAACCAAATTAAATCTTCCCTGGGTCACTGTTACTCATGCCTGGGATACATTCATTCACTCGCACGTCTCTCCTCAACTGTTGCCTTCTCGTTTACGTCTCGCTATAATGAAGTTTGTTGTTAGAAGAAATATTTAATTTTATTTTGTGTATGGAGAAAATACGATGATATTTGGGTATATATGAACTGCGTACAGTGAAATCTCTATATAACGGATTTCTCTATCTAATCCGATATTACGGACTTTCATATAAATAAAGTACCTTAGCTGCAGGTGTTACATTTAGCGGATTCTTGATATAACGGATTTTCTTCTCCATATAGTCCGTTAATTAGAGTTTCCACTGTTTGTTCTGAGTAATAAGAAACGAAATGAGACTTCGGTATACACCTGTTGCCATAGTTCCCCCGTAAAGTTAGAAGCTGTAAACTGGAAATATTTTGAGATACGGAATTTTTCTTCACCCATAAGGATTAAACAGAGTTACTGTGTTAGTATGTGTGTTTATTTTTCTAGACTTAATCTTACCTGTCTCTCTTACCACACTAATTACCTGTGTATTAGTTCCTTTACCTATTCCTGCCACCTACTTTATCACATCTTTTTCTCCCTTCTCTCTGTCTTACCTTTTTCTTCTTTTTTCTTCTAGGTTAGGATTCTTATTCTTGTTCTTCGTATTCTTATTCTTCGTATTCTTATTTTTGTTCTTCGTATTCTTATTCTTATTCTTCGTATTCTTCTTCGTATTCTTATTCTTATTCTTCGTATTCTTATTCTAATTCTTTGTATTTTTATTCTTATTCTTCGTATTTTTATTCTTATTCTTCGTATTCTTATTCTTATTCTTCTTCTTCGTATTCTTATTCTATTTTATTTTTAATACCTTTTCCCTTCCCTACTGTTCCCTCCTTCCCAGCCTAATCACTCTTCTCCTTTCATCTCTCTCCCTCTCATCTGGTCAACCCACTTCCTACTCTTTCCCACAACATTCCCTGCCCGAGGTGAACACTCTCTCTCTCTCTCTCTCTCTCTCTCTCTCTCTCTCTCTCTCTCTCTCTCTCTCTCTCTCTCTCTCAATAAATGCCTCTAATACTCACTTGATATGCGTCACCCCAGCTCCATTTTTCTCCCTTAAACTCTTTAACTAGTACAGTACAGTAAAACCTTTATTTAACGGACTATGTGTAGGGAAAAGTCCGTTATATCGAGGGTCCGTTAGATATGAAACCCCTATCTAATGGACTATAAAGGTGAAAATCCGTTATATCAAAGGTCCGTTAGATATGAAAAGCCCATCTTACGTGTTATTTGAAGAGAGGTGTCCGTTATATGGAGGTTTCGCTGTATGTGACGAAGGGAAGTATGATGTAATTTATGTGGTGTGTGTGTGTGTGTGTGTGTGTGTGTGTGTGTGTGTGTGTGTGTGTGTGTTACAATGTACATATCTTAAAGTATCAACGCCATTTAACTTCATGACCAGAAAGTTATTTATATACACACGTGTTTGTTTGTGTGAGTAAGACAAACATGTAAAGAGAAGAGTTGGGGAGAGGAAGGCTCCTCTGCTCCTCTTCCTCTTCCTGCTCCTCCTCTTCCTCTTCTTGCTCCTCCCCCTTTTCTTTCTTCTCCTCCTCCTCCTCTTTCTCCTCCGACACACGTGTGAAGAACAAAGAACAATGTCAATAAATATAAAGAAGAACTACTAGAACGAGGAGAACATAACATAAAGAGGAAGTAAAAAACAAACATGTAATAGATATAAGAAAGAGGAATAATTAAAGGCATAAAGAACCAAAACTTCAGGTAAATAAATAAAGATGGAAAAACAAAAGACGCGCGTCATAAACAAAACAACTAACTGGGTAACATGAATGACAAGACCAAAAAACATACATACATACATACATAAATACATACATACATACATATATACATACATGTAGCGTGAAAGATCAAAGTACAATACAACGGAAGAAAAAAGAGGAAACAGGAGAAGTCGAAGAAAGAATAAAAGACGAATGTAACAAAACACCAACAACAATACACTGAAAAAGAAGAAGGAGGGAGAAGAAGAAGACGTATACACATAAGGAACAAAGTTAAAACGTAATAAATATAGATAAATGGGAGAAGGCAACAGAGAAATAAAACACAGACGGTAAAAAGTAAAGAGAATAAAGAGGAAGAGGAACTAGAAAAAAATAACAGTATAAATGGGGACAAATTTATTCGAACAAGAGGAGAGAGAGAGAGAGAGAGAGAGAGAGAGAGAGAGAGAGAGAGAGAGAGTGTGTGTGTGTGTGTGTGTGTGTGTGTGTGTGAAATAAGCAAGCCAGATGAAACAGACTTGGCGTAAGTATGTAACAGACTGACTTAGTGTGTCATGGGCTTGGAGTAAGTGTGTTATGAGGGGTGAAGGTCTCGCTCTGCCAGACTTGACGACCCAGAACATGATAATATTTTGACTCTAAATAACTATTAAAACTTTTTGTGTCTTCCGTCTTGGGTAGTTGGCTGGTGAGGTTATTTGTTCTGATGATTTACACACACACACACACACACACACACACACACACACACGCAGCGCGCGCGCGCACTTAATTTTAGAACGCCTTGAATATATTTTCATGACTTTGTATCCAGAAAGATGTGAGGAATTTGACAGCAACGAAATATTTTGTATACGACAGTCACGATGGGGAGAAATTCTGGGACGATTACGAACTTCAGAATATTTCTCAGTTATTACCGAAAAGATGGGTTAGTAGAATATGTAAGAGCATTTTATAGGGAACTCTTCTTTTTTATTTGTTATTTTATTATCCTCATTATTATTTTTATTGCCATTATTGTTGTTATTACTATTATTATCATTATTATTATTATTATTATTATTATTATTATTATTGTCTTCCTGAACTCGTCCAAATAGCCCACACACAACATGCGCACACACAGAAAAAGAGGAAAATTTCACACCAGGCACAAGTGCAGTGAAGCGCGGAAACTGGGCCAAAAGTCTGAGCTGGAGGGAACAATAACCGAGGAGCCACCATCACCACCACCTGACGCGGGTGTTATCGTAGGTCGGGAGGTGGAGTTAGTCTTTACCACGCCCAAAGGTACTGAGGTGATTGCAGGTGTGACGAGATGTTAGGAAGAGGGATGGAGACAGAGAAGTGTGATGATCAGGAGTAATCTGTCTGTCTCCTCCTGTAGTCTTAGTTATCATTTCCTTACTGTTATATACAATACCATTCGCTATCTTGTATGTAAATGACACCACCTATTGAGACCCAATTGTGTTCCTTCTCCAGTCTGTAAACGAAACGAAATCGTGTTTATCTTTTAGTTAGTGATACAGGATTGTTGTAGTCCCACACGGTGATCAACATCGCTCATATCCTCTTACCCATTTCCCCAACCACCCTTCCTCCATACCCCTCCCTTCCTCCCCCTCCCCCTACCCTCTGCCTCCCTCCCTACCCGTTACACCTACTCTACCCCTTCCCCCCTCCCTTCCACCCTACCCGTTCACGAAATATATTCCTTCAACCTCTGGCCACTAATCCTGAAGATGAGTCAAGTCTAAGCTATATCGGGAGTGAATAGGTTTCCTCAACACACCTCAAGTTTTAAGCCTTAAGTCTAAATTTACGAGTTCACACATGGCTAGTATATGCCACTGATTTTTGGGCCCATACATACATACATACATACATACATACATACACACCAGCTACAGAGACAGTATCGCGACACCTTTTAAACACCTGAGACAACTAGTTAATTAATCTGTTGTTGACTCACTGAAGAGCCTCGAGAGCTGGTGGTCGATGGTGACTGTGACTCGTGTTTTGATTGTGTTCAGGCAATGGGTACAGGAGGTAGTGTGGTGGACAGAGGGACAGACGGATAGAGGGACACGGATATTCCCACAGATATTCCAATATTCCAAAAGCACGGGAATATACTGAAGGGATAGATACGCCTCGATAGGACCCAGATGAAATATTTAAGCAGGAATTTCTGTTTTTTTAATTCCTTGTAAGGATTTTTTTTATTTGCTATATTATAATTTTTATGGTTAAATAAAGTGATAAATAGAGAAGTAAAAGAAAATAACGAATGAATAAATATATTGAGAATTTAAGATTAGGTAAATAGAAAGATAGACAAAGAAAACGGTAAATAGAAACATATAGAAAATAATTAGATAAAAGTAGGAATAACTAGAGATAGAGAAGGGGTTTATCATCACTTCCTACACGGGGGAGTGACTCACTATAATCTTGATGGTGAAGGAGAGTGCTGGGTCTTCTTATTAGTATAATGAGTATTAAATTCACTCATGAAGAACTGACATAAAACTTAAGTGGTCATTAAATCTTTTTTTATGTCCGGCCAGATAGTGGGTGGGAGAATGTATCGATTCTGAGGCAGCTTTTATTTCTTCTCCTCCTCTTCCTCTTCCTCCTCCTTCTTCTTCTTCTGTTGGTGTTAATTTTATTATCTTATTATTATTATTTTTAGTAGTAGTAGTAGTAGTAGTAGTAGTAGTATTTTTATTATTATTGTTGTTGTTTTTCTTACTATTTATTATTATTATTATTATTATTATTATTATTATTATTATTATTATTATTATTATTATTATTATTATTATTATTATTATCGCCTGAGCGTTTCTATTTATCTATCATCGCTTGGCTGTCTGGAAGAGGAAGTACATACTGATCGTATAAGAACAAATAATGTTATGTCAGTTTATTTTTTCCGGAGTTTCAACCTCCACATTCTGAGGCCAAAATGTCATGTTTTACTGAGAAGATAAAATTCAGAATTGTGAGATTAGTTTTTTCTCTACTTTATATTTCATCTTTAAGTAGACAACGAGAGAAAGATATTATCTCCATATTGTCGTTCTATTGCTTGTGGTATTATTATTATTATTATTATTATTAATACTACCTCAAAAGCCAGACGATGCAGTGAGAGAGAGAGAGAGAGAGAGAGAGAGAGAGAGAGAGAGAGACTAATTAAATTACTTTAACATGCCTCTGGGGGGAGTGAAATGATATATGTATACAGTATGTAAAGACCACAGCCTCACCAGCCAACACGAACAGGGCCTGAGGCTGCTGGACCGCAACATTTGCTCTGTTGATGTAAATATTTACCTCCCCGTCCACCTCTCGCACAGGTGAGAATGTTAGGTAAATGCATAAATAAATAAGGAATATTTTAAGTGTTTATTTTAGCGAACACATAGACGAAGACTCTCATTAAGTTACAGGAGAGAGAGAGAGAGAGAGAGAGAGAGAGAGAGAGAGAGTATGACGACCTCTCCTTGAATTTCTGTCCCTCTAGGTCCATCGCTTCATAATAAGGGAGATCTGCGCTTCTTAAGTTAAAATTATTTCTCGTAAATTAAAAAAAATCATTCATAAATTAACCATTTACTTGTAAATTGTTAAATTAACTCGTAAATCAAATATTTTTCTCATTGAATTATTATTTTATCTCGCTCGTGAACCAAATATTTTAACCGTAAATTATTTCAGCTGACGGTGTGAATAATTATTTTTTCTCGTAAAACAGTTCATCTCTCTCGTAAATCAAACATTCTAATTAAATTTTTTCCTCTCATTTGAAAAAAATTATTGTACATAAAAATTATTTCATCTCATTGTTAAATAAAGAATTTTACTTTCAAACATTATTCAGCTGCTCGTTACCTGCGTGTTTTCGTCGACAATTCTATTATTTTCTCTTATAATACTGGTAACTCACTTGTCCATGAGAGATTTTATTCATTAACATTGTTCTTATGCAGACAAATGATCTGTTTCTTTACAGCCAAAAGTAACTATTGTTTATTTTTGGTTGTATGGATAATCTCTCTCTCTCTCTCTCTCTCTCTCTCTCTCTCTCTCTCTCTCTCTCTCTCTCTCTCTCTCTCTCTCTCTCTCTCTCTCCGTCAGTTGTTTTGGTAGATGAAAGTCACGTAGAAACGAGGCATCAACTTCACCTGTTACATTACCGAAGCTCTTCACCTTGTATAAGTAATTGAAGTTAACCTCGAGGACAATCATGAAGGAAGAGTAGTTCTTCAAGTGACGCCTACCTAAGTCTCAAATCTGATGATAATGATTAATAAGTCTCAAGTCTGATCATAATGCGAGTAATTAGTCTCAAGTCTGATCATAATGCGAGTAATTTCTCATGTCTGATCATAATGCGAGTAATTAGTTTCATGTCTGATCATAATGCGAGTAATTAGTCTCATGTCTGATCATAATGCGAGTAATTAGTCTCATGTCTGATCATAATGCGAGTAATTAGTCTCATGTCTGATCATAATGCGAGTAATTAGTCTCAAGTCTGATCATAATGCGAGTATTATCACGCTAAAGAGAAAATTACGTCACGTCAACCACTTTTTGAGAGGGAGAGGGGGGAGGGGACGTGGGGGATTGATTAAAATAATTAATATCCCGGTATAAGAATCCGACGTCACTAAACTAACTTTACCGGAGGCGTGACGGGGGTGTGGGCACGGATGTACGGTAAGCGCAGGACTGAGTGTTTCATTAGTAAATTTATGTTCTTCACTCTTATCATCTCCAGGAGTAAATGTTTTACTAAGTGACGTCCACAGGTTCTCAGTTTAATATTAATGACCTTTTCACGGTAAAAATATAATGATGAAACACGTAACCACATTTTTTTTTTATCTCCAAATTTAATTGAAAATCTGAACCGATGGGGGAAAAAATATGATAAATGTTTAAGTTTCTAATGACTTCACTGTAGAGAGGTTGATGGGGGATGCTATTTTTTTTTACAAGTAATTTGAGAGTTATTCGTGTGAGGTCGAGGTTTAATGGCATCTGAAGGGAGCTGTGCTAATTGAGTGCTACTCTTTATTGGCTTTATAACCTGAGTCGGGCTTGTTGCGTACAAGATCCACTCGTATGTGGGCAAAGCTGGTCGCTGATTGGTTCATACACGACCGTGATGTCAACTTGTGTCCGTCCCACTCTCTGGTAAAGTAAGATTTTCTGTTAGGTTAGGTTAGATAGGCTACGATAGGTGTAGATTGATTAGTTAGTTGAGGTGTTGTCGAGTGGGTACGGCTCTTGTCTCTTGACCTGAGGGTCGCTAGTTCAATCCGTCATCCCACCACACACACGCACTCAGCTTTTTTATCTCTCTCTCTCTCTCTCAGCATAGTTATTTTAGGAGAAATGACTGAGTGTAACCTAAAAAAGAAATCTAAATTATATGTGAATATCAGTTCTGAATTTTAACTTGTGTAGCTATGACGTTCTGAACTCACATAGTACCACTAGCAGTTATGGAAATCAATTAATTTTTCTCAAAGGTTTCATGGAACAACTTTTTTTTTCTCAGGTTTATTTAAAAATAATTCCTCGTGATATCTATTTTTCACATCAGTTTGTTTCAGTTTATTCTGATATATATTCGTATATATTTTATTTTATTTTATATGCTATTTTTTATTATTTTTATATATATTTTGTCTTCAATTTTTATTCATTAATTTTTTCTCCGTCGGTTACTCACTATTTTTTATTATTTTTTCTTTATTTTTTTCTTTCCTGGTTATACATATTTTACATCTAATAATATCCTTCTACTCTTCATTCTTGGTTATTCACGTTATATTTACATTAATTTCCTTCCATTCTTTCATTTTTTCCTAGTTAAAGACGCGTTTTTTCCCATTTACGTTTATCCAGTAATTTATTCATATCAAAGCTGTTTTTTCCCCAATTTGTACTTTTCTTCCTCACAAAACATTCTCAAACTTGTCCCCAGTTCATACAGTTATTTATGTCTGTATAATCTGTAATTTTCAACACATATTTCTTGCTAGTAAATCGTGAATGTTAAACGTCTTGTCAATTATTTTTTTGCTTCAGTTAATGGTTTCCTAAAATGTATATATAATATCTATATTTTTTTATGGAGTCTTTTCCGTATATTTGGGTCATATACTCTCTCTCTCTCTCTCTCTCTCTCTCTCTCTCTCTCTCTCTCTCTCTCTCTCTCTCTCTCTCCACCCATGCAAGTACATAATTAATATTTTATGCTGCAGCGTAGACCATAACTTACAAAACCATTGAAGCGTTGGAATGTAAAGTACAGGACATATATTGAACTTTCGTGTGTGAGCAGTTTAGAATGGGTCAATGTCATGAACGTGAGCACTGGTGTGTGTGTGTGTGTGTGTGTGTGTGCGTGTGTGTGTGCGTGTGAGCGTTACTGGGTCACTCAAATAACGTTAAAAGCTGTCAGTAAAAAAAAAAAACGAAGAAAAACAGTAAACATTCAAAAACTTTCTGGTAATATTCTCAGTGGTTATAATGAGAACCGGTCTTGAGTGAGAGAGAGAGAGAGAGAGAGAGAGAGAGAGAGAGATGCACAGGTAGACAGGAAGAGCAACATAGGTAGATATCAGAGAGAGAAAAAGAAAATACGAAGAAAGCAGTAAGAAGGGTGTCATGGTTTTGGGGTGGTCGGTGGTAGTATGAGTTGATTATATTATATAAAGATAATAATATGTCGTATTTCTTATTTCTTACCGTAGAGTTCGATACCTTCACACTGATTACTTACAGGAGATTATGGCGTATCTACGTAGAAGTTCACTCCACCACTTGACATTCCATGATTTATACTTGATAAATGATGATTTAATGAATTCATTTAATTTTCAACATCCATCTAAGTTATTGGTTATACTATGTCATAACCAATCAGTCATTACCTTTAGCAATAATAAGATAGGATCACAGATACGGGCAGATAATTGCACTTACATTTATTTGTCAAGCTTCCATACGATGATTTACAATTTGCATGGATATATGATTTACTCACGTTCACGCTGTAATAAAATTAATCTTCTAAAACAGGGAATTTTCAACTTGGGGACACATGTGGTTACTCTACTATGGGTGTGACTTAACAGAGCCTTAATTCTTCAAGTGATACATTTACTGCCAGCCTGGATTGCTTTTGTTGCAACCAGGCTTCATCACAAGAACTTCTTCCCACGGCCATAACAACAAAGAAGGTACTCTTGGGTTACCACACATAGTCTCGCGTCACTGACAGTCACTGTGGACGGTTGTCGCGGCAAGTAGAACTGGTAAGCGTGACTTGAATTAACCATTAGGTGCAATAGACCAGCCTGGATTGCTTTTGTCGCAACCAGGCTTCCACACGTGATATTTCCACGGGGATAACAAACCTAGGTTAACACGCTTAGTCTCGTGTCGACGACGGTTCACAGGACGGAGTGCGGTGGAGGACTATGTGTGGTGTGGTGTCCCGCCCCCCCTTCAGGAGGGAGAGGCTGGAGACGACGTCTTAACTAACCCATGGCTCAGGGGATACTACTTAAAATGAGTTTTTGGGTGTGAAGCGATGAACAGTACAACACTGTTTCACTGCCCACCCCCCTAAAGGCTGGCTGACATACACTAATTGAAAAATACATGTCCCAGTTATGCCTCGCCGGGCGTCTTATCTCTGGTAAAACAAACTTTGGAGTTGGTTGCGTGGGTAAGCCTAACCCAACCCATGACAAAGGGCGAAAGAAAAAATGAAAGAAAACAAAAGATTAACAAAACTAAACTCTCCAGGTGCTTGATCTGAGACAAATTGTTACAAACGCCATTAAATATGTGGGATTGGCTTACTCACATTAGGAACAATTCAATGAAACTTGGAACCTTCCCTTCCCTTTCCCCCCCCCCCCCTCCAAAAAACAAAAAATCCCATATAAATCTGTTTTTCTATCTTTCTTTCTCTCTTTTTTTTCTCATTTTTGTTCTTTTCCTCAGTTATTGTTTTTCTTTTCTCTGATTTTTCCTTCTCTATTTTTTCCTTCTTTCTCTCTATCTCTGTGTTTTTTTCTTCACTTTTTCTGCCTCTCCTCGTTCTTCTCCTTTCATCATTTATTCTATTTCTTTCATGTTTGTTTTTTTATATTTCATTTTTACGACGTTCAATATTTTTCTCCCTTTCTTTTTATTCTTTCTCCTCTTCCCTCTATCTTGCGCCTTGTTAATTTTGTTTTCTCTCCAGTTATCAATTCTCTAACTCATTTTTTGCCTCTTGTCTCCATCCTGTCTTCCTTCTCGTTCCACCAAATCTTCCTCCTCTTCCTCATACTGCTCTTGCCGCTGATCTTCCACCTCCTCTTACATTTTCTGTTTCTCCTCCTGCTCCATCATCTGTTTCTCCCCCTCTTATTCTATCTTCCGTTTCTCCTCCTCCTCCGTACACAAGCCTCAACGCCTCCGTCAGCTGGTGGTAGGTCTCTGCAATTTCTCGTCCTGAAACACACGACAAATATCCACGGAGCCTCATCGTAGCGACCACCACTAGCGCCCTGAAGTCCCTCTCCCCCTCTCTAACCCTCTCCCTAGCCCTTTCCCCTCTCTAACACTCTCCCTAGCCCTTTCCCCTCTCTAACACTCTCCCTAGCCCTTTCCCCTCTCTAACACTCTCCCTAGCCCTCTCCCCTCTCCCCCATCAGTCTAGCCCTCAATACTAGCCCCTCTTACTTCCTCAGCACTCTCCATAACCCTCTCCAAAACCTCTCTATAGATATGACTTGTCCCTCTCTCCATCCTCACTCTAGCCCTTTCCCCAGCCCTTACTCTAACCCCTCTTCTCAGGCCTCACTTTCTCCTGTAGCCCTTCTCTCACTCCTCATTTTACCCCTTTTCCACGGCCCTGTTTCCCCTTCACTCAGCCCTTTCTTTCCCTTATCCCTCTCACTTCCTTTCCTTAGTCCTTAACCCAGGTCGCCTCTCTCTCTCTCTCTCTCTACAGTTCCTCCAGCCCTTTTCACCCTTAACCTCTTCGTAGTCTTCTCCTCGCCCTCTCTGGGTCTTGCTAATCTCGAGCTTTTGATAGATTTAAGAGTAAAGAATAACCCCTCTAACAGGCCTCGTGTCTAGTCGTTGTTTATTGAGTATTATGTAGATTCTGGTCGTGCGTAGTGAGGGTGGACATCAAACTACAATGGCACATCGACTTGGTTCACTTTCAGCTGACCGTCGCTCCTCTGTTCAAGGTTTTTTTTTATTTTACTGTACTAAACTATACGACGTAACCTAATGCAGCGTTTGACACGAGTTGTACATCATTATGTTCCCTCTATGTAAAGATAAAAGACTTTTTTTAGCGGATTATTGCCGACCAGAGGTGTGCTGTGGCTGAGTAGATACAATTCTCGCTTCATATTCCTAGGATTATTGGCTTGCACTTAGTGGATTCCCAGTTCACCCATCTGTGAATTGGTACCTAACTTTGCATCTGGGGAAAGTTGGTGATTTTTTAGTATACAGTGCCGGCCATGATGGTTCTTTCGTGCTAAAAAAAATAGGATTAGTTATTAGTGTGTTGTATCCGTGCTGTTATTTTTACCCCCAGTGAATATTTTGAACATAGAGAGAATAAGACAATAAATGAATATATAAAACACAATACACATATGAAGAAGAATCGTGAGTTCTGTGTTTAGTTCTCTCGTGTGTTCAGAGTCATGTAGCGTAGGAGACCGTCCAGTTGTACCCGGTAAAGTTCCCTTGTAAAGTTTAGGGCAAAGTTAAAAAATATTAAGTTAATAATTATGTTATTTATTTATATTTTACAGTGTGATTATTTATATGATAGTTCTTATTTACAGTCAAGTTTAAATTTAAAAAAAATATATAAAAATGTATATAAATTATCACTTTATCGAAATTTTATCTAAATTACCTGATATATTAATTTATTTATCGCCGGAAGCTTTTAGTTCGGTGGTCTGTGTGTGGGGGCTTTATTTTACCAGTATATCAATTACTAGTGTTTATCCCTACTGTAACGGCAGAAGTTCATGAGAGACCTTTAATGGCTCAATTTGTCGGCTTATTTGTCTCGTATTTTTCTGTCAATAGTTCAGAGTTAGTAGACCGAGTACTTTATATCGATGACTGCACCTTCGACTATGACAATTTATTTTTGTATTATTATGTTTTCATTTCTTTTTTGTGTGTGTTTAGTGTCTCTCTCTCTCTCTCTCTATCTCTCTCCCTCTCTCTCTCTCTCTCTCTCTCTCTCTCTCAATTATTCCACACGTCTCACTCTTAACACTTTACCTCTTCCTTCCCCTCCAACCGTACTTTTTCTTTCACTTCTTTCTTGCTCTCTGCATCCCATACACACACCCACATCAACAAGGAACACAACTTTTTATGACAGTTACCCCTTCCAAAAAAAATATATTGTTTTCTTTCTCTAATAGGAGGGCCAACAGGGGAGGAATGGTAGGACAATGGGAGGGAAGGGGTGAGGTAAAGGAAGGGAGGGGTATGAGAGAGAGAGAGGAAGGGAAGGGAGTTGGTGCCGTCAGGTTATTCCATCTTTTCAACATTGAATTTTTACAATTTTTTTCCTAACTATTGAAGAGATTTATCGAACAAAGCAATTCAACTCAGTCTGCACCGGAATCAATGATCATTTGCATCTCTTGGCCATCAGACTCCTTCCTTCCACGATAAGTCTTTTTCTTTTGCGATTTTGTTCACTTTTTTGCAAAATGTACAAAAGGCAAAAAGAAAATTAGTTGGAGAGGAAGAAATAATTTAGAGTTTGGCTGGTGGCGAGATAGTTCCCCAGACAGACAGACCCTCCCACCCACCCTCTCACCTGGCCACCCACCCACCCACCTACCTACCCTCCCACCCACCTACCCTCCCTCCCACCCACCAACCCTCCCTCCCACCCACCAAACCCTCCCTCCCACCCACCTACCTACCCTCCCACCCACCTACCTACCCTCTCACCTGGCCACCTACCTACCAACCCACCCACCTACCCTCCCTCCCACCCACCTACCCTCCCTCCCACCCACCTACCTACCCTCCCACCCACCTACCTACCCACCCACCCACCCACCTACCCTCCCACCTGGCCACCCACCCACCTACCTACCCTCCCACCCACCTACCTACCCTCTCACCCACCTACCTACCCTCTCACCTGGCCACCCACCCACCCACCCACCCTCCCACCTACCTACCCTCCCACCCACCTACCTACCCTCCCACCCACTTACGTACCCTCTCACCTGGCCACCCACCTACCTACCCTCTCACCTGGCCACACACCCACCTACCTACCCTCCCACCCACCTACGTAACCTCTCACCTGGCCTCCCACCCACTTACGTACCCTCTCACCTGGCCACCCACCCACCTACCTACCCTCCCACCCACCCACCTACCTGCCCTCTCACCTGCCTCCCCCACCCACCTACCTTCTCACGGGTACAAATTCGGCTACGCGATACAAATTCAGAATTTTTGCCTTTTGTAAACGTGTTCTAATTACCGGTGTTCAATCCAGACCGCCAAACGCGCCACATTTCGCGTGTTTTCCGAATTCATAGCAATTTTAACGCAGCCGTGTGCTATTTATAGGTCTATAAATTCCCGATCGTTTGCGGCACCACTCTCCCCGATGATTCTATCCAAATATAGACATCGCACACGAGGTCTGTTCTGATTCTTTTCATCTTCAATCAACCCGGGAATTGGCTGTTATAACTCTATGCTGTCAATGCCCCTGTGACCTCTTGTGGGCGTCTTTCTGTGATCATCAACACACAACTTGATGATGGTAGATGGTGCCGGTTGCCTATGTGGTGTTGAGATTCTGGTGGAGACGAAGTGCGTGGCGAAGACTGTTGCAATATTATTTATAAGGGAGACTTAAATAAAGAAAATAAAGAAATAAAAATGCGGTATTTGTATAATCGTGTGTGTGTGTGTGTGTGTGTGTGTTAGAATAGTTGGTAGTTTTATCAGTCGTAGTTTGTATCAAATGTTGAGTGTCGTTGTAGTGGCTTAACACAGTATTGTCCCGTGATGGTCGGGCCTCGTGTGGTCGTTACCAGCCTCTACTCAACACTAAAACCTTTACTGTTTCTTTTTTATTCATATTCACCACAAGTGTGAGTTGTTGTTGTTTTTTCAGGTAAAAATTGACAAAAACTTTAATGTTCAGACCAATAACATCATTTCAAACTTGCACTACGTTTATTTATTTTTATTTCGGTTCCAAAATATCCGACAACTGCTCAACCACACCACAAAATCATTTCGAGTTCTTTGTAGCGCTCGAGTTTTATCGCATATCAGAATGACAGATAACCGCTATAATCATACCATAAATTGTACTAAAACTCCCATAGTGCTTGATTTGTGTCTCAGTTGAAAATGGCCGACAATAAGTATAATCACACACAAAAGTCTACTGATGGAGAGTTCGTTTTTATCTCTTTTCAAAATGACCGCCACCTGAAATACAAAACACACACTTACATAATCCTTCGTATATTACCTTCACCAAATTTTTGCTTTCCTGATTAAGTGAAATCCCATAGAGGAGTTTACACTGCACTGATAAAGGTACACACGGAAATTTTACGGTAATTCCACTCCTTCCCTCCTTCTCTCTCCCCCTTTCTTTTTCATTCTCTTCTTCTCTTTTTTTCACAACCTCCTTCCTTCCTTCCTTCCTTCCCTCCCTTTCTAGTCTCTCCCTCCCCTCCCTTTCTAGTCTCTTCCTTCCTTTCCTTTCTCTCCCTCCCTGGAGTTGTGTGACCATCCCCCGCGGAAAAGTGGCACGGCCGAGTTCAGTTCGCGTCTGGCCAAAGTTTTGAGGGACGTTATAGGGCGTGGATGGGCGGTCTGTTGTGTTGTGTTTTGTCGTATATTTTGGCGACTATTTTTTTCCTATCTCTTTTATATTTCTCTCTCAATCTGTATATTCTTTATTTTCTTTTTTCTTTTGTCATTCATTGTTTTATTCGTTTGTTTTTCTCGCTTCGGGTTTTTCCTTTCTTTTATCCATTTTTTCTTTTCCTTTCTCTTGTTTTTTCTTAATTTTTCTTTTTATTTTCTCGTTCGTTATTTATTTTTTTTTATTTTTCCTTTTGTATTCTCCCTCTCGTCCTCTGTCCATTATTTTCTTTTATATTTCGTTCCTTTTCATATTTTCTTTCGTTTTTCCTGTTCCCTTTCTCATTCGTTCTTTATTCATTATTCATTTTCATTTCTTTCTGTATTTCTCCATCTTTCCTTCTTGTGTTTTCTCATTATCGATTTGTTTTCTTTTTCTTTCTTTCCAAAAGTTTTTTCTCATTGGTGAAAGTCTATCCAGAAGGTCCACTATTTGTTGACTGGTTAACTGGACCCCAATCGTAATAGTCCCTAGTACTAATGGGTCCCAACTCTAATGGGGCCCAGTAATAATGAGCTCCAACTCTAATAGGTCCCAGTATTAGTGAGCCCCAACTCTAATGGGTCCCAGTAATAATGAGCCCCAACTCTAATAGGTCCCAGTAATAATGAGCCCCATTTCTAATAGGTCTCAGTATTAGTGAGCCGCAACTCGAATGGGTCCCAGTATAAATGGGTCCCATCTCTAGTGGGGCCCAGTATAAATGAGTCTCATCTCTAATGGGGCCCAGTATAAATGAGTCTCATCTCTAATGGGTCCCAGTATAAATGAGCCCCATCTCTAATGGGTCCCAGTATTAGTGAGCCCCAACTCTAATGGGTCCCAGTATTAATGGGTCCCATCTCTAATGGGTCCCAGTATAAATGGGCCCCATCTCTAATGGGTCCCAGTATAAATGGACTCCAACTCTAATGGGACCCAGTATTAATGGGCCCCAACTCTAATGGGACCCAGTATAAATGGACTCCAACTCTAATGGGTCCCAGTATAAATGGACTCCAACTCTAATGGGTCCCAGTATTAATGGGCCCCAACTCTAATGGGACCCAGTATTAATGGGCCCCAACTCTAATGGGACCCAGTATTAATGGGCCCCAACTCTAATGGGTCCCAGTATTAATGGGCCCCAACTCTAATGGGTCCCAGTATTAATGGGCCCCAACTCTAATGGGTCCCAGTATTAATGGACCCCAACTCTAATGGGACCCAGTATTAATGGGCCCCAACTCTAATGGGTCCCAGTATTAATGGACCCCAACTCTAATGGGACCCAGTATTAATGGGCCCCAACTCTAATGGGTCCCAGTATTAATGGGCCCCAACTCTAATGGGACCCAGTATTAATGGGCCCCAACTCTAATGGGACCCAGTATTAATGGGCCCCAACTCTAATGGGTCCCAGTATTAATGGGCCCCAACTCTAATGGGACCCAGTATTAATGGACCCCAACTCTAATGGGACCCAGTATTAATGGGCCCCATCTCTAATGGGTCCCAGTATTAATGGGCCCCAACTCTAATGGGACCCAGTATTAATGGGCCCCAACTCTAATGGGTCCCAGTGTTAATGGACCCCAACTCTAATGGGACCCAGTGTTAATGGACCCCAACTCTAATGGGACCCAGTATTAATGGGCCCCAACTCTAATGGGTCCCAGTGTTAATGGACCCCAACTCTAATGGACCCCAACTCTAATGGGACCCAGTATTAATGGGCCCCAACTCTAATGGGACCCAGTATTAATGGCCCCAACTCTAATGGGTCCCAGTGTTAATGGACCCCAACTCTAATGGGACCCAGTATTAATGGGCCCCAACTCTAATGGGTCCCAGTGTTAATGGACCCCAACTCTAATGGGCCCCAACTCTAATGGGACCCAGTATTAATGGACCCCAACTCTAATGGGACCCAGTATGAATGGGCCCCAACTCTAATGGGTCCCAGTATTAATGGACCCCAACTCTAATGGGACCCAGTATTAATGAGCCCCAACTCTAATGGGTCCCAGTATTAATGGGCCCCAACTCTAATGGGACCCAGTATTAATGGGCCCCAACTCTAATGGGTCCCAGTATTAATGGACCCCAACTCTAATGGGACCCAGTATTAATGGGCCCCAACTCTAATGGGAACCAGTATTAATGGGCCCCAACTCTAATGGGACCCAGTGTTAATGGACCCCAACTCTAATGGGTCCCAGTATTAATGGGCCCCAACTCTAATGGGACCCAGTATTAATGGGCCCCAACTCTAATGGGACCCAGTATTAATGGGCCCCAACTCTAATGGGACCCAGTGTTAATGGACCCCAACTCTAATGGGACCCAGTATTAATGGGCCCCAACTCTAATGGGACCCAGTATTAATGGGCCCCAACTCTAATGGGACCCAGTATTAATGGGCCCCAACTCTAATGGGACCCAGTATTAATGGGCCCCAACTCTAATGGGACCAAGTATTAATGGGCCCCAACTCTAATGGGTCCCAGTATTAATGGGCCCCAACTCTAATGGGACCCAGTATTAATGGGCCCCAACTCTAATGGGACCCAGTGTTAATGGACCCCAACTCTAATGGGACCCAGTATTAATGGGCCCCAACTCTAATGGGACCCAGTATTAATGGGCCCCAACTCTAATGGGACCCAGTATTAATGGGCCCCAACTCTAATGGGACCCAGTATTAATGGGCCCCAACTCTAATGGGTCCCAGTATTAATGGGCCCCAACTCTAATGGGACCCAGTATTAATGGGTCCCAACTCTAATGGGACCCAGTATTAATGGGCCCCAACTCTAATGGGTCCCAGTATTAATGGGCCCCAACTCTAATGGGACCCAGTATTAATGGGCCCCAACTCTAATGGGTCTTATTCTGATGGATTTCATTTCTAAATGGACCCTAGCCAGATTGGCCCCAATTAAGCCTTAACCTAACTTAACCTCTGATATCGATCCTCAGGTTAGGTTAGGTTAGGGACTTTTTGGTCTGGAGCCCATTAGAAGTGGTATTTACTAGGACTGATGCCTCTTAGAACTGGAACTCATTAGACTTGCAGACTCCTTGTATAAACAAAGTGAAAAACTCTGACTGAGGGCGGGGGGGGGGGGGGGTGAGGACGTGTTGGACTCGGTAACACCTCCCCGGGCGTGTTGGTCTTGTGATTAATTTACGAGTCTACCCTGAGCCTGAAGGTTGTAAGTGTGGTCCCCTGTTGACACGTGTCACTTCATTCCTGCACTCTGCTACATGAGTTCTTCTTTTGTGTGTTAGAATGTGATGCCAGGCTTGGGTTTATGTCATGGCTGTGAGGTTTGGTTTTGTCATTAATGTTATCGTAAGGCTTGTTGTAAACGTCATGCCAAGTTTCTATTACTTATATTAATATGAAGTCAGTCAAGTCAATGCAATCTCAGACTTTTCGACAGTAGTATTCTCGTTTAGCAAATTAATGGGATCAGTTTTACAGTTGTTTAAGCCCCTTGAGAACGTTGGCTTAATCCTCTGAATACAATGGCTTACTCCCTTGATCACGTTGTTATAACCCTTTCTATATGATGACCTGTTCCTGAGTACAGTGACTTAACCACCTAAGTACAGTGCCTACGTACCCACAAGAATAGGTCATCTCATTCAAAGGGTTAAGTCATCGTACTCAAGCGGTTAAGGTACCTTACTCGGTTGATTTACTGTACTCAGAGGCTGGTATTGTACTCAACTGGTGATATACCTAACCCACTGGTCTATTTCAAGGGGTAAATATATCTTGTTCATTGTGTTAAATAATCGTACTCTATAGGGGGGGTCTGGGTTAATTCATTGTACTCACGGGGGTCGGCATCGTACTCAGAGGGTTAAGTTAGGAAACAATAATGCCAAGTCCCCACGTCATTGATTCTTCACGCTACCCGGTGTGGAAAATACAATTACTGTACCATGGTCAACCTTTACGCTTTGTCTCCACGTGTAAAGATATTTTTCCACTTGTTGTCTTCGTCTCTGTACTAAGACTTAATTCTGTTTGCTCGTTATAGTCCTGGATTTATGTGGCCTCGGCTCTGAAGTCTTGAGGGAAATTCTTCTCAATCGTGATGTAATAAGTTGTGGTTCCCCGGAGAGATACAAAGTCTGGCAGGATTGATAAAGGCAGCTTGAAAATCCTTGGAGTGGAGAGCCTTGATTGCCAACCCTAAGGCATGATTGATTGATTGAATAAGCTTTGAGTTTGTGACTCAGAGCTTCGTATATTTCTTCAAATTTATTTTTTCACAAATGCAAATGAGATGAACTCCTCCTCGTGGTCACAGGTGTAAAATTAAGATGATCGTGAGATATTACTGTTCACAGGGATGAGTCCTCGGAAAGATCTATATTATCTCCGGATATAATACTCGTTGAATCCACTAATTTAAGGCTTATCATAGACCTTCAAATTATATTTCTTCTCTGATAACTAAGTTGTCTGGATTCTTGTGGTCGTAGGGAAGAATTGCCAATAAAAAATTCTTTATAAAAATTTTGATCTCAGATCCCATCATTTCAAGGGATTATAATTTAGCTTCAAATTGAGACTCGTTCTCTGCCAACCAGTTGGTGGTCGCAAGTGTCAGATTGTAGATGAATATTTTTACATATAAGTGGTCTGTTCCGGTTATGAAATTTGTCAAATAGTTATGTAACAATGTCTCAACAGATATGTGAAAAGATGTATTAAGTAAAGACACTAGTATTTGAGTTAAGTGAGTCACCAGATCACAATAGAAGTTGGTTGATAAAGTGGTGTGAGATAAATTAAGTGAGGCTTGTGTTAAAATTGATGACAAATTTGTATTATGTGAAGGTTATATTAGCTAAATAAAAGGTGGATATATCTTATAGTAGAAGGAAATTTGGAGTTTTCATATGCTAATTACTAAAGTATACTCAAGTTCGGATGTAGGGAATAATATGTATGTACAGGTATGTATTAATTGCAAGACTTAACAAACACCAAGGTAAATTATTGGTTGCAGACATAGTGACGGTTCTCTCTCTCTCTCTCTCTCTCTCTCTCTCTCTCTCTCTCTCTCTCTCTCTCTCACACACACACACACACACACCTCGGGCTTCGGAGAAGCCTCATACCATGGCTTACAGACTTCCTCAGTGACCGACGCCAAGCTGTACGCTTCCGAGGGGCTGTCTCCACCTTTCAGTCACTCACCTGTGGCGTCCCCCAAGGCACCAAGATGGGACCACTCTGCTTCCTTATGCTCATCAATGATGCCCTAAGAGAAACCCCTGCTCGCTGGAAGTATGTCGACGACTCCACCATTGGGATCAGCGTCAACAATTCTGCTCCCAACTATACCGCCCTTCAGGATTTATTGAACAGTCTCCAAAACTGGGCCACCAACAACCATGTCACCATCAACCATACCAAGACCATGGTTATGCACATCAACCTCTCCTCCGACATTGTCCCACCTCCTTCCATTACTCTAGGTCCGAACACACTCCAGGTTGTAGATTCCACGAAGCTCCTCGGCGTCACCATAGACAACAAACTAAATTGGAAATCACACGTCAGTGAAGTTGTCAAATCCTCCAGTTTCCGTCTCCACCTCCTCCGCCGACTCAAGTCCCTCGGAGTTCCTGCACACGAGCTCCTCAGTGTTTACACAACATTCATACTTCCCAAGCTCACCTATGCCTCCCCCACCTGGTCTTCCTCCCTAAATGCCACACAACGTAAACACCTAGAAAAAGTGCAAAAGAGGGCATGCAAGATTATTCTCTCCCCTTCCTACTCCACATATCAAGAAGCGCTCAACACACTGACCCTTTCGACTCTCACTGACCATCACCACGACCTCATCTGCAAATTTGGTAAGAAGCTTCTACACCATCCCCGACACCGGCTCCTACTACCACCTGAGATCCCTTGTCCGAGAATTGCTGTTCGACACCACAACCGCATCCAGCCCATACGTGCACGAACTGATCGCTATAAGAACAGCCCAGTCCCAACCATTGTAAAAATTATCAATAACTTGTAATAAATCAGTGTATTCACTCCCAGTAAACACTGCTCCTTACACTGTCACTATGTTGAAATGAACTGTAGTTTGAGCTTTTCCCCATCTAGTTATTATATGTCTTAGTTGTGTCACTTATGTTACTTGTATATTATTTGTAATTCGTAACCCATTCCCCAAATATGTAACTGTATATTTTCAGCCTTCTGGCTGCCAAGCTCTTTCAATAAACCGTTAATTATTATTATTATTATTACACACACACACACACACACTCACACACACACACACACACACACACACACACACACACACACACACACACACACACACACACACACACTATTCCAACCTTATGAATCCTAACAGTACCTCCAGTTTTTCACCTCCAGATTACAGAACAAAACTCTGCCTAACAAAGCTTCATTATCATCATCAGCACACACACAGCGTCACCACACCTTGCAATATCACAACACAAGGCGAATGCAGAAAAAAAACAATGGTAAATATACCTTCTTTTCTTATTATTCTCATCTTGACGATTAAATCTCTATCATTAAGTCCAGAGTCTAGCAATGTTCCATGTTGTTGCCCGCACCTGCTGTAGAGTGAGTCATTGTTAGTATGGGAAGGACCGCGTCTCGGGTCTTGTGTCTGTTGGGTGTGTGTTTTTCTGTACTGAAATCAGATGCTGGGATGACGGTAACCCCTCATGTCCGGTTACTCCATTAAGGTACTTTAGTTAATTAGTGTTTCACCTGGAGACCTTTACCTATTAGGGTTGTATGGATGACTTGATGTTTGACGTGACATAATAGGATTTCAGTATTAAGTTTAGACAAGAGATGAGATTATTTCCAGTTTATCATGTTGGTATGCAAATAAGTCTAAAAGGTTAAATGAATCACTTGCAGATTAGCAACCCACCATATTTTACCTGATGATTAAACACCTTAACGTTATCTAGGGGAGAAGTGTATCTTTCATCCCATCCCGACTCTGGTGTGGAGGTGAGTTGAGGGAGGGGAGAGGAGGGGGGGGGGGCAGAGAGAGTGTCAGATGGGGGGAGGGGGGGGTGTCAGAGTTAAGTTGGACCGTTTGGTGGTCTGCCAAGGGACTGTCATGTGAGTGGTCAGGTGGAATATAATTTTGGATGTCGTGTAGGTTGGTGTCGGGGGTAGGAAACAGGTGGACTTTCATATGAGAAGTCAAGGTGGTTAGATAGACTGCCATGTTGGGTCGGAGGGGGAGGTGTGACTGTTCTCAGTCTCATAGTGTGCTGCTTTCACTACAGAACCATGGCTAACGTGTAGGGTCGGAGGGGGAGGTGTGACTGTTCTCAGTCTCATAGTGTGCTGCTTTCACTACAGAACCATGGCTAACGTAACACCGTCGCTTGAAGGATAAGGTTAGCGATCTTGCCAGGTCGTGCTCTTAGCTGTCTGAGTTTTATCATCTCCTTTGTTTTAATTTTTCCTTCTTCATGTTACCTGAACTTTGGGATTTATTCCAGGATTAATTTATAACCAAATTTTGTTTATAGTTCATACCTGATACGAAATTGGTTCATGAAGATTTACGCCATCACATATGAGAGTAAATGGTCAAAACGTGATTTTTTTCTTAACAGACATACTTGCTGGTGCACACATTTAGGGACATCACGTGTATATCTGCCGTTCATACCAAGGATGTTCACTGAAGTTCAGTGTTATAGCGTGAGCAGTATTTTGAATGATCTAAGTACAATTTTCTTAAGTGTACAGACACGAGTATATTTTCAGAGTAATTTTTCTCACTCGTTCTAAACTCCGTCCCTATTATCACCCGGTCCTTCTACCACAAATCCTACGTCACACATTTTATTATACATCATCCCATGTCATTTCCAAGTTTATTCTCATGGTCACTCGGTCATCACTTTTTTTTTTCCATTTCATATCTTTCACACTACTTTTTATTGGTCCCTCAGGGGAACTTAATTATCTCCACTCTACTTCCCCAGTGCTGCCTCCGTTCCACCTTCCCGTTGATGCCTCCTTTCCACCTCCCCACTGGTGCCTCCACTCCACCTCCCCACTGGTGCCTCCACTCCACCTCCCCACTGGTGCCTTCACTCCACCTCCATGCTTCTCTCCCCTGGCACTCTTACCTTCTAGTATTCGTGCTCGACGCTTCCTATTACTCTTCTTCTACAACTCCTCTTGTCTCTCTCAGGTTCCCTCCCTCCTTCCCTTCCTCCCCTTCCTTCCCCTCCCCTCCCCTCCCCTCCCCTCCCACGCATTTCAGCATCTACCCTCCCTTCCCTCCATCTACTCCTTCTATAAACCCCTGTAGTTCCTTCACCCCGTCCCTCGTTCCATTCACTCCCTCTTTTATCACCTCCCTCCTTCACCCCTCCTTCCTTTCATCCATTCCTCTGCCCCTTATGCTTTCCTTTGCTCCTTACATCGTCTCTCTCTCTACCTCTTGACATTTACTCTACTCTTACAACCCTTCCCTCTTTCCTCCTTCCTTCCTTCCTCCCATTCTTCCTCCCTTCCTTCCCTTCTTCCTCCTTTCCTCCTCTTTTCTCCTTCCTTCCTTCCTTCCTCTTGCATCTCTTCTCTCTCTCTCTATCCCCCATCTCTCCTTACCCCCCCTTCTTACACCCCCTGCACCTCCCTGCACCCGTCACGGCTACACACCCCTGCCACACCAATACACCTGCTGGTCGGCAAGTGTCAACACTCCCACACCCTTTACAGTAAACACACACACACACACACACCATCGCCACATACCTAAACGTTCTCACTGTATATTTTAATTTATATTTTCCTTTATAGGATTGAAAATTTGCATTAAAATATCTTGAGTAAATAAACTTTTGTCTGTCTGTCTGTTTGTCGTAGTTTACCGGGAGGGACAAAATCAGTAGATGATTTTGTCTGAAAGTATTCGTGAACTTTGGCAATTAATTCATGAAAATATGTTCATTATCTCTTCCTCCCTCTCTTGTTTTGTTCAGCTGACTCTCTCTCTTGTTGCTTTAATTCACGGCTGTAACTAAACCAACAGGCTTGTATATGGCGTACATATATACAGAGATATATCTTTATTACTGAGGCGTGTCAGTACACACGTATATTTTTATCTAAACACACACACACACACACACACACACACACACACACACATCTTTATAGGAGGAGCGTGTAAACAGTAAGATATAGTGGTCCCTCCCAGGTTAACGTTGTCTACTTCTAATACTCCTCACTGGAGCTGTTGTAGAGACAAGCTGTCATCATAAAGTATCGCTGGCACAGTTTGGAGGCTTAATATAATATTTTTTTTCCCGTTTATGTTTTTAGATCTAGAATCTGTGTGTGTGTGTTTAGTTATCGTAATATTGTTTTTGTTGTGTATTGTGGACGAACGCACAAGCGAACATAAATTTAGCTTTATATTCTACGTAGATTTCATTTATCCTGAAGAGCGAGGGTCAGAGACAACCTCCCTTGGGTGTCATTGTATTGGTTGAAGCTTTGTTTCTAACTCTATACCCAGTGCTTGTCCCATTGTCTCTCAGCATCGACTGTTGGGTAAAGAACGGTGTCCATAACTTGTTAAATCTCGACATGTTTGATCCTCGTTAATATTAAAGGTTAAATACAATGCTATTTTGTTTTCGTTAGTAGTATAAGTATAGATTTTTTATCGTCCGTCATAACTCTCAGCTTGTACGAGTATACGTTTGACACTGTGACTTGCTGGAACATGCTCGTCAACCTTTAATCAGCTCTGTAATATCTCATTTGATGTTTAGTACCGTTTCGATGGGTATGCAGCGACTGAGTTTGTTACAGTACTCGTCACCTGTAGTAAGGATCATTGGTTTGATCCTAGAGCACTCTCAGTCCACCCGGTAGCAAATGGGTACCTAAATCTACAGTTGGAGAAGTGAAGGTTATTGAGTACAGTGCCGGTCATCCTGCCTCCTAATGGGTAGTTAAAGCCCATGAGACCTCTTTCACTTTTATAGTTTCGATCAGGCGCGTATAGAAAGTTTTGGGTGCTGGCTGTAGGTGTCTGTACTGCACGCTGTAAACATTGACCATCCAGCAACACAGAACAGGGCATTATGTTACTGAGGTCCATGACTTTGTTTATTTCCTGAAGTTACTGTGTATTTATCTTGCGTCTGTATTACATAAAAGAAAAAATATCTGTACAAGGCCAGGAATTTGTCTAGCTTTAATATAGTGTATACTGTTGAATACTAGGTGAAAAATTAATAATGATACTGATAATAATAACAATACTAATATAATAATGATAATAATCATATATAAATGATTGTGAAAGTTACATTTATTGTTAGTTTTGTTAGTATCGTTATTACCTCAGAAAATGTAAATTATTAAAAAAAATATTGATGTCGTCTCTGATAACCAACACGTCTGTAAATTATAAAGCCTAGAGGAGTTATGCGGTGTGGCCATTAAATGTTTTTTTGTTTTTGTTTTATTACTATTGGATATATCAGCTGAAGACCTGAGTTTGGACAAGGGGTTGGAGCCTGTATTGTGGACTGAAGTGTGAATAAACAACACATTCCACGTTATTATCAACATCATCTACCTCTGTCAGGTGTTGCTGCCAGCACAGGGGGCAGGGGGTAATGTAAGATTGTTTACAATGAGGCAGACACACCTGGCAGTGAGGTGGTGAAAAGAGACACTTTAGTGTAAACTGAGTGATACTGAGAGTAAACATTTGCTTTGTCTTAAAGCTCTCACTACGTGAACTTTGGCGTAACTTTATATCGCTACCAAAAATGTCACAGCTTGACACATAAGCTTGATCTAGGTGATGTTCAGTGTCATATCCAATGTGTCACGAGGCAGTGACAGTGAAACAGTTGTTAGTTTGATAGTTTGTTATAAGCTTAGTGAGGTTATCCGTGAAGGTCAGTGGGCACACAGGGACCTTGAATCATGCCCAGAACTCGGTGCCTCCTAGCCAAGTCTTCACACTATTTGTAGACGAGGTCATCCTACAAGTGGTAAGTTGCAGTGTTGCATTAGCTATGTGGTGTTGACAATGCTTATAATTTATAGGGTTTACCCGTAATACTGGCGCCAGTGTTTACACTACAAAATAATTTCTAGTGGTTGATATGTTTTTCACAAATATTTGAAATTTTATTTTTCTGTTTGTATTTCGATAAAATCTGTTGTGTAATTCAAGTTGGTTCCAAAATAAGATGTTGCCATTTCAGAGTGAGTACGGATATTATTTACATATGTAGAATAATTCGTAATGACGAAAATGCACACTGATAAAATAAACTTGGTTTTCTCTATAAAATAATAATATTTATTAGCTAAACATTTGGACATTTATAATTGATTTTTATGCACAAAAATGTCCCTCTTCATAAGAAAATTACTTACATTTGTTTTCATTGTATGTACTTTCGGAAAATAAACTTATGACGGAAATTAAATTTCAAAAATATAAAGAAAAAATGCTCCTGTAGTCGCCGGTGTGCTTCTCAGCCTGGCAGTTGTATAATTGTTGCTCATTTGTACATTACTTTTTGTGTTATTTTTATAATCTAGAAAACAGACATTAAGATGCCATTATAAGCAAGTTAATAATGGGGAGAACAAGTGTGAACCTTCATGTTAAATATTATTTTAAAGAATTAGCAGCCAGAAAATTCGCAGTGAATTAAAGGATAAAAAGACAAAAACTTGCAGCTTAAGATAATTCACTATTACTCTGATGTATGATTGATAATTTAAAAAACAGGGTTAGAAGCCAATAGAAAATAACGTGTTCCTCCTCGTTTTATTATTTATTAAACAATAATTTCATATGATCTTCAGAACTGGCTGGTATTGAAACACACTGTAACATATTATGAAGACAGGTACAGTACAGTACACAGTAAAGAAGAAACTGACGTTATGCTGTGCCTCGTTCACCGTTAACAGTCTTGTAGGAATAATTGATGTACTCTATTTGGTGGGAGTAAACGACTCCTGCGCTGTAAGCATGAAAATCAGATTTTCCTTGGAGGCGCTGCTGTGTACTGACAGATAAGGGTGGAGGTGGTCGTAGTGTTGAGTGAGGGCGGGAGTTGTAGGTCAGACGTTGTGCGTTTTGTTACGCTCACACGCAACTTCCAAGCAGTTCCAGACGTCACATACATAGTTTCTCTGTCTAGTAGTAGTTGACTCAGCTGACCGGAGTACTTATAAGGTACACAGCAAGGCAGTAACTCCTGGCAACTAATAGTTTTTGTAAATGAGGACAGTAACGTACTGTACATTGAGTGACACTGGCCAGGACTAGATCAATGTTTTGTTGACAGAAATCAGCTGATGGACCGAGATAAATGTTTACTGAGTTCTGCGTGTGGATATAAAACGGCTCCGCTATCCTGGTGAATATTGACACACTGATGATGTACGATCCATACATAATGTATAAAGACGACCCACTACATGAATAGTGACTGTGATGCACACGTAGTTACTTTCTCTCTCACTTTCACATTGACACACAAATACACACACAAGGCGTTAATCATCTATAGTACTCAAGATTTGGTGTCAGGAATTCATTTACTTCATAATTAGACATGACATACAGACTCGTTGTGGTGTTTACTAAGAGTATTTGTCTGTTGGTATTCATGTGTCATCATCGTGGGAAGATTTAATGCCATATAGTTCAAGATTTACCTGGCTACCTAAGGTCACACGTGAAGCAGTCAATGGTCGGCAAAAAACCTCAAGCATATATTATATTAATGAAAATAAACCACTGAGTTTGTTTTCGTTTCGTTAGTGAATGTTTGGTGTAGCCTTTATTGTGTTAAGAGCTTGCGATGCCTGAGAGTCACTGTACTGGGTGACAGGAGTGTCTCAGTGTTTATGTTGGCTACTTAGTGTATATATATACTGTATATTTTATGTTTTTGTGGCTTGTCTCGCCTCCAATAGGTGTTTACCAGGTGGACTAACCTTGGATGTAATGGCCTTTACGCCTTTACGTTAGTGTATTCAGAATGTCTTGAGCTGGTAAGGAATGCCATGAGAGTGTATGTATTACTCTGAGTGTAAGTTTATGCCTGAGAATATGTCTGCATTGTCTTAGTGTTCAATGACTGCATTAAGTAAGTCCGCAGTTATCCTGAGTCCTTGTGTTTATTTTTATATTTATTGTCTTAGTCCATGCATCTATCAAGAGTATATGTCCTGCCTTGGTAAGAAGTGCGCCGCCATGACTGTGTGTGTATATAATAAGTATATGTGTGTGCGCGCGTTTTTGTATGTCGAGTTTCAAGTTTGTGTTCCAGTCAAGTGTATAATGTATACAGTCTCATGAGTGTATTGCTATTGGTGTCTTCAGAACATTTAGAACTAGTGTTCAATCTTTGGGGTGTTGTCTTAGCGTTTAAATACCTATAATGTTAGCACGAGAGACGACTCTTATTTCCAGGTGAGAATTAACATACTTAAGGAACCAAAACCCTGAACTATAAAACTGGGAACTTCAAAAGGTCATAAGTTGGTTCAAGATCACCTTCCACACCTCTCTAGTACTTTTATACGTGTCGTCTGATTATTTCCAAGATGACTAATGAAAAAGTAAATTTATAAGCAGATTTCATAAAAAAAATCAGGTGTCGGGTCACGCTTGGGAGTAAATCAGGGGATGAGGAGCACAGAATGACCCATAACATGTAATGGTAATGCAGTAAAGTGTTTGCGTCTATACAACCTTAATAGATGTGTCAGGAAGCTCACGTACACTGTCGACAGATACTAATATATATACAGAGAATATCATTTAACCATCAAGGGATCAGGCAGAAGTGTTCATATCATTAAGAGTCAAATTAAGGCCTCAAGTGAAAGGCAAATTAATAATTGATCTCGAGTGATATGAATAATAAATTAGGCTGTAGGTGTAAACTGTAACAGTATCTCTCCACCGCCGCAGCACATTTATATCTCCTAGTTCTTGCCAACAGGTTCGCTCTTCAGTAATAGTAATTCTTCACAACTTTATGGGGTCATATGTTTTTTCGTTATTTGACACTATAAGAAAATACGACTCAAGAATCAAATCAAATAAACCATGAATGTAGATAAAAGGAATTACTTTTGTTTAAATAAAAAAGGATAATATAAAATGAATGCGTGATATATATCCAGTGTTTTGATTAATTTTGTTTTTGTGTAGACAGGTGGGAAGATATTTTCTCGAGCTCTTCATCGAATGATTTTTTCGACAGGACTGCCTGCATTGAAGTAGGGAAAATAAAAGTCAACAAATATAAACCAGAGGTATTCATGGGTTAAGTGTGTGGCGGAGGGTGTTTACCGCCTCCTCCACGACTCAAATCAGGTTATACTTACTTGAGAAATCTTTAATCATTAACCATTACCTAAACTGCACTAATCACTTCATTAATATAACAGTTAACACTTAATACTAGTGAAGCGCTGACTCTGGTGGTCTTGTTCAGTGTGTTGTTGATATAAAGCATCTCCCATTAGCTTCTTTCATCATGGATAATAAATAAAATTACAAGCCCCATTATCTTACAGGCTTCCACTCACTACACAACATCACTGAGCCTAACATTTCCGATTAAGGCATTATTCCAAGGCACCACTTTTAGCAATGTATAGTACAGATTTTTTTCACCCAAGTACTGTGATATTCCCTTAACTACACTCTCCACTTGCTGCTCCACCACTGCCGGGAAATAATATTTCATTATCACTAAAACAGGTGACAAAAAATAGAATGGGAACAAATAAAAAAGAGACGCGACCCTCGTGGGTTCTTGTGATCGGCTTCCCATCGCCCTTGCGAGGTATGGGATCCCTACAAGATGGCGGCCGCTCACTCGAGCGCCGACAAAGGCCGTTTCGATTATTAAATTTTCTCTCACAATCGCCACATTACAGAAACTTCATTTTTCAATTCACTACACCCTGGGTACGGGCTATTCACGTAACTGGTGTGTACTATCATCTACAATAGGCGAGAGACAGATCTGGAAAACCAAGTTTCACATTCCGCTATTCGGTTCTCGAAATTCAATCGTCTTCAATATGGAGGCAGCATAACACATTACAGTTTACACTGTTTTCTTTATACTATCTTTATTTTTTTTTTTCCAATTAACTTTGGAGTTTAGAAACGTACAGCTCGCTGAAGTTTCCCCACTGAACTTTTATAAAGAAACTTCGGATTACCACTTGTTTTCTTGAACAATTGCAACTTATTAAAGCTGTCGTGTTGACTTTACCAATATATCACTATTTATCTTTTAATTTACCATTATAAAACACAGAGGAGAGGATAATTCCTGCTTCCTATATTATATTCTCGCTGAATGACAAAGAACTGTTTGTAAGACGCACAGGTTCCCTCTACAGAAGAACAGTCTTGTGTATATCTGAGCATCACATACAGTTGTTATCTCCACCAGTACTGCTCCCTCCACTACATTATTTAATTGCCTTCATATTTTCACTTGGTATTATGTCACTCATCACTGTGATAGTACTGAATTATTTTCTATAACTTCAAGTGAATAATAAGTTTTCTTGTACATTTTTTCTTTATTTGAACAGAAGAATTTAATTGGGTAAAAAAATAAGTCCTTTTAGAAAAGCATATCTCGAATTCACAGCGCTCCTTCATCATGACCTTTCTTAGCTGAGAGGGACGAGGTGAAGCCATAGAGGACTGGTGGGAGGTACTGTGGCGCACAAGCTTCCCCAGAGGTACTGCAGTAGTCGGGCGGCGATGTGCGCGTATTTCATCTACCCAGGGTACTGTTGGAGGAGCTGCGCCCTCACTCTCCTTCCACTCTTGCGCTTGCCGCGTTTGGTAACTCGGGGTAATCTTGGTGACGTTGCTATCTCACCTTGTTTACACGTCCACTACCCCGTTGTTACTGCTGCTGCTCCTGCCTGCACATGAAGGTAGTAACTAATGTATTACTTCCTTTCTATCCACAATTTATTTCAGCACAGCGAGGGTATATTACAGGATTTCACTGACAGAATTTCTGTTCTGAGCTCAGGTAAACACATAGACGGGTTATTCCTTGTTTATCCATGACTGGGGTCCTAGATAAGTTGAGTAATAATCACTTATTATTCAGCACTGGACCCCTGGACCCCGGCAGCGACTAGAATAGCAGCAGCGGGCGGGTGTAGTGTCCTTCGGCTTACACCTCTGCACCCTGACACTCACTATCATGTTTCGTTATAACACTTCCACGTGCCGTGGTGCAGCTGTGCTCCCAGCCGGAGAGAGGCGATTATCACTATTTTTAGGGAGGATTTGCTTCCCCAACTCGGTACACCGGACTGAATGTTCACCATCGACAAACTTCCGCCGTCAAGCCCCGGGGGGACGCAATGACCTCCTCTTTGTTTACAGTTTCTCCGTGAGGCGGGGACACCTCCTGATGCCTCCAGCACCACACAACACTTCACACCTTCTCGATACATACACCACTTTCATCCATCAGCTAATCGATATCCGCGGAGTGGTCTGCTGGTTCATGCTAGAGCCACTCGCCACAGCGGATGGCTCAGCGGATGGCTCGCACTACTGCAAAATCCCTGGTTTGTCGCGCCTGCCTGGTGAGGTACGCCTAGCACGGGCGCCGCCTACTCACCACCACGCTGTATATCACACACGGTTGTATTATCAGGCAGACAAGCACTGCGTTATCAGCAGGAGGGGAAGCTGATAAGCTCGTTGTCCCCGATGCTGGATCAAGATGACAGATTTTGTCGCCTTTCGTACCGCCATGAGAGGTGTGTGGACCGTGTTGGCTCCCAAGGTGCACTGGCAAGCAGGAGCTGTGCTTGACGTCTGCATGCACGCTCCTCCCCCTCCCCCTTCTCTTGCAGCGCTCTCTTCTGCCTGATGCGCGCCATGTGCATTTCCGCGCCTGGTCTGCTTGCAATTCCCTCTGTTTCAAATACAAATCATTAAACTATGGGTAGGGGAGAGGTCTACCCATACAAACAGCCAACTATTAATTTGAATCGCTTGTCTGAGCCACATTTGCTTGATTCATATCGTGCATGGCAGGCTAGCACCAAGTTACTTTAAAACCTTCGATCGTTGGCTCCCGACCTACTGCCAACCGGCATTCGGACATTAACCCAGAATCCCGCACCTCTCACTTTGACACTCTCATGTCATCAACATATTCTTTACTTTTGACACTGTATTGGTAATGAACATATATTTTTATAATGATATTCTTATTTTATTGATCTTTGCACACCGACGAGAGACGGGAAAGATGTGAGGAGTGAGTGAGGGACAGTTGGCCAGGGAGAGGGTTTCTGGGTCACGGAGGGCTTCAGGGTGCCGACGGGAAGGTCTCACCTCTATACAACAAGTGGCGCGCGGTGCCCCTACATCCCCGCCACCACCCAGCCAACCACCTCTTGTCACCACCATTTATTTTCCTCTCGCTTGTTTTGATTGAAATAACCCCTTCATGTTTATTTTTTTCACATGATATTTTTTTCTTATTTGCCTGTTCTATGGAAGGTGTTGAACAACACGATATTTTACCATCATGAGTATTTGTTTCATTACCGTTTATGTTTATTTTGGGAACTTTTTTTTTTAAACTTTTCTTTTCAAAGGAAATTGCTTGCGGTTGCAAATTCATTTTTACTGCAGTTTATGCAGGTCTTAATATGAAAAGGACGTATATCGTTTGACTTTTTTATTCGTGTTTAACACAACCAAAATAGTAATCTTTTATTGTGATACCAGTTTGTACCCTCTCTCTCTCCTCCGTGTTCTCTGGTTGATAATTAATAGCAGCGTTTATAGTCAGATTAGTGAGCTGAACACACACACACGTACATGCGCACACAGACACACACACGCACATACAATTGATAAGGAGGATCATAAATGAAGCGAAAGAAAGGTAAACTTTGAAGTCTTTTTTTATTCATAAAATTTATGCCAATTTTAAGCACGTTGCAGCGTCACTACAGTAAGACAGGATCAGACGATTATTAATGTCTATTTATGCGACTCATTATCTTCCTCATTGCTTCGGGAAGATGAAGACTATGATATTTAGTAATTTAAGACACCATGTACAGTTAATGTAATAATGAGCAACAACAGTGATGTATATTTGTTGAACTGGTTGTCCGGGGCAGCTTGATTCGACCATAAAACAACAACAACAACTAAGCTTTGTTAACTATTCTTCATCAGCTGAATGCAAAAAAGCCTATCTGTGTGTGTGCGTGTGTGTGTGCGTGCGTGTGCGTGCTCACCTCCATGCCGTTAATGATGGGTTACATGAAGCGTATCCCTGTACAGTGTATGTCACCACCTAATAATAGCCGACACTGTTAGTTGAGTATCTGCCCTTGAACACACCACTAAGTACGTATTATATTCCCTGTGTAGTATATCACATATATCTGGGCATTTTTTTTTTTTTTTTTTTTTTTTTTTACGGGTATTAGCCCACCCGGGCACAGGTCACTGACCCACATCGGGGCCTGGGGGGCGAAAATATAATAATAATAATAATACCAATAATAATAATAATAATTATTCAGATAAGTAAAATAAAATAAAAATAAAAAATAATAAAATAATAATGATAAGAATAATAACAATAATAACAATAATAATAATAATAATAATAATTCCAATAATCATAATAAAGAACCATAAAGAAATAAAAAAAAATAAATAAAAAAGATAAAGAGAGAAACAATATATATGTATGTTGTGTTGTCAATGTTAAGAGAAACAATTGAGACCCTACAATTGTGTGTAAATGAGGCAGAAAGTCAGATCAGCAACCTGGGACTTGGTCACAATTTTCGTGATGCCATATGGCAGCAGAGTCTACCATTAGACAACACATTATGCTTCCAATATCTTCCCAGGCGGTAGTACCTCCCTCTTTGGTAGCTGCCTATCTACCTTCTACCTACCTCACTAGCTAATTATAGCCCACTTGTGGAGTAGGTCGAGTATAACCACGTACACACGTCTTTGTGGTGTAGGTCGAGTATAACCGCGTACACACGTCTTTGTGGAGTAGGTCGAGTATAACCACGTACACACGTGTTTGTGGTGTAGGTCAAATGTTTGTTTTGTTTTGTTTACTTCTCGGCCTCCAAACACTCAGACGATGTTTTCATTCGGTTTTCGTGTTTTTTTATGATTTTTTTTCAAGATTTCGAGTTATTATTATTTATATTTTCAGATTTTTAGATTTTATTTTTACATCATCATCATCATCATCATCATCATCACGCACCTTGATGTATTGAAGAGGAAGTTATTCTCCACATATATTAAGGAGTGAACGTGGCTAACTGAAGACCCTCTTGGCGGCGTCTTGAAGGCCCCCAGTTCAAGTCGCTATTACCTCCTAGGGATCCTTCTCGCCGGTGTGCTGAAGGTTCCCGAACATTTTATAGTGTCACCAAGTTAAAGATTAACCCAGTTAGGGACTTGGATGTCGGGGTGAAGTGTGGGACATCCTGGGCTAGTTATGTATTGCGGACCTCGCATGTGTTATGATGGCTATAGAGGAGAGGATGTTCATATATCCCCTTTTACGGGACAGGTGTGTACGTGATGTGAATAACCTGTACTGTATACGACTTCCTGTCCCCTCCCAAGGTCTGTGTCGTGTTGTATACTCAATATGTCAATCGTAGTTAAAGAAATACTCAGTACTGACGATTAAGAGGGTGGTATAGGCAGACGGGATATGTATTCATGTTGTTGGTATATACAATATGTGTATGTATTTAATTATACCCATATCATATGACATAAATTAAAATATTAAGAGGGTAGGTATCGACAAAAGGATATTCTAATACAGGGGTTTTCAAACTATGGGTCCCGACCCTTCAGTGGGTCGCGAAATAAATAAATTGGGTCGCAAAATAAAAATGGGTCGCGAAAATAAGTAAGAAAAAAAATAAATTGGGTCGCGAAAATAAATAAGAAAATAAAAATTAATGCACCATAATTTAGGCTTGGTTATTGTAATGTACACTACACAGTCTAGGAAGCGACTGCAGGGAGATCATTTCCTAATTCTTTCTTTACCTCTCATGTCATCCGTTTTGCGCAGAAAAACTCGTAATCGTAGTTTTTTTCCCCCCGTAATCTAACCTGAGCTCATTTCATATCATTACACTTAGGTTTAATGGGTCGCAATTCAAATTGTTGTTCTGGCTGTGGGTCGCAGTAAAAAACGTTTGAAAAACATTGTTCTAATATGTATGAGAATATATTCGTCGCTGTCACTAATATTTACGTGTATTTATCCACATATATTCTTATCACCCAGACGTACGTGATAGCCAAAGTGGGAGGAGTGAAGGACAATGGTATATTATTATGTGGGGCTGGCAACAAGTCGATCTAATGTGTATTTAGAGAAGAAGAGGCGATATTTCATGACAAGTGTCGTGAGTGTGTAGGGGGTGTGTGGGGAGTGTTATTGTGTGGGCAGTGTTGTGGGTGAAGAATTGATGTGAGGGAGTGTTGGTGTGCGGGAGGAAGGGTAAACGGGAAAAGGCATTACTTCACTGAGAGACTGGTGGTAACTTGGCATCAGTAGATAAGCATAAAATAATAAACATAAAATCCTTTAAACAAAGAAAACACAGATAAACACCGAAGTTAAGAGAAGATAAGAAAAACAAAAGTAATAAGAGTAAAATATTCAAATTTGGTTAAGATAATAAGATAAGTGGCTGCTGGACAGGACCATAAGACATGGTACCTTGTGGGGGGTCTAGTTAGGAGTTTATTTTTACAGCATAACATAGTGGTCCAGGTTCCAGGTCATAGTTATTTATTTTAGTTGAGTAAATTTTCTCGGGATATGAAGGATAAAAATGGTGTGTGTGTGTGTGTGTTATAATCTTAAAGCGTTCACGTATATGTAAAAGCTTGTAAACCCGGACCATTACGCTTTATAAACTCTCACCATCACCATTAAAACTCACCATTACGTCACCATCATTCCTTTTAGCTATCTTTTTTATCATTACTTCTTCATTCATACTTCAGTGGTGCACCAGTAACCCTTCACCAGTGAATAGTTCCTCCAGTCACCTCACCATCATTTCACCATAATATCACCATTCTCATCGTTACCTCACTGTGGTCTTCCCAAGAACTTCACCATCTCTTTTACTATCACCATCACCTCACCATTACTTCACCATAACACCAGGGTCCGTTGCTGCTACCCACACGATGACGTCACCATCTGCAACGAGGACAATTTTTCTACTCCATGTCCGGTGCTTCTGGCTCGTGTGAGTAACCATAGTGTAGGTGTAGACAGCGGTGGTGAGAGAAAATAGTGTAGGCCTCTCCATTGTAGGTGAGAGACACTCATAATATTTAAAGTGTTTACCATGGAAGCTGTGACCCCCCCTAGTTCGCCAGGCAGGGGGACATTGATCAACATTCCAGAAGTTGTATTTATGTTACATGTGGTATTTTTGCAGTTTTTCTTCAATAATTGATTTATTTTCGCAGTTCTTAACGTGATTTTAAACTCCAATAGCAGAGTTACCGTGTTATAACTGTTTGGTATTCTTTTGTATGTGTTTTGGTATAGGTTCTTGCAAAATTTCTTCATGATTCACGACACTCATACACACGACAGTCAAACACGCACACACAAGTGTATCTTGAGTTAGTAGCCAAGATTGGCTGTAAAAGGGCCACACACAGCTTCAATACAATTGTAACTCTGCTATTGGAGTATAAGTTCATACAAATCCTGAGAAAAACTACGAAAATATATGAATTATTAAAGAAAAACAACAAAACCACCTTCACAAAAGCCGACAGTAGACCGCTGGCGGTGGCCTGACGAACTACGTCTAGCACCGCCGGGACCTGTTCGAGGCTGGGTCCAGCCAGTTGCTTTTTTTTTTTAATGGGAATTAGCCCACCCGGGCACAGATCAAACGACCCACAACGGGGCCTGGGGGGAGGGGGGGGGGCGAAAAAGGAACAGAAATAAATTTAAAATATAGAAGAAAAAGGTTATACTGTGTTAATGTACACCAGGAGGAGGGTTTCTGTTTACTGGGGTTGGCGTCTCTTGGTGCCGCAGTAGGTGATTGGTGCTTTGGTAGAGTTAGTTTGTCTAACTGTCTCTGTCCGTCTGTCTCTCAGTCTCTGTCTGTAAAAATCGGTCAACTTAAAATCATTAAATTCGCTGGATGGCCAAAATGATGATAATATCATCAATTCCATTTATTTTAGAAGGACTTATTCATTTTTGTTGAAATCATGGACATACAAAGCCAATATATGTACATTTGATTCTACCAGTGTGAATGGCAAAGTTAATTAATATCACCACTCCAACTGTTGGCCCAAACAAGTCGTAAAGTAGTTCTTTTTTGTAATACATCGAGTCACTAAGGGAATATAAAAATAAAACATGAATTTAGGTCACTGAATTTATCTTATTAGGAGCAAATTGTGGTTAAACTGATGCACAAATGAAACATGCCTGGGAAGTACCTAGCACTAGTTACCTGGCATATTTGGACCTATTAAAATATGAAATTTAGGCTAATAAGTAATTATACTAAGGAAATGATTATTTTGGTAGTGATGGACTGTTATTAATTGCGCTCATTACGAAAATTGGGTCGATATAAATTCTGATAAAGGACGTCATTCACCATCCCAGAGGAAGCTGTTCTCACCACTCTTCAAATAGACCATTTACGACTTTTTTTTAGTTCAATTTGATTTCAATACATTTCTACACATAAATTAGTTGTATTAGTTATCTTAAAGGCTGACCTTTTATGATGGTTAGGCGAATTTGGAGGATATAAACGGCGAGTAGAGGCTGGCGGCATTTTTCGTACACAAACATGGACAGCTTTTAAAAAGAACAATACAATTCTGCATGTGCTGTTCTGTTTGGAGTATATCGTATAACAAATATTATTCCTTTGCAGATTTATACATTTTATGTCCATCCAAATCAATTTTCTTTCTTTTGGTTTCAAAAATAGTTCCCGGACGACATTTCCCCATGTTCCAATAACGATGGCTGTCCACGGGTGAACCTCGTGGAGAACTGAAGTTGTTCCTGGAAATGAAATGGAAGGATGATTTACTACGTTGATATTGTGTTGTCCTCTATCTCTCTCTTGTGTGTGGTTTTTTTTTACGGGAATTAGCCAACCCGGGCACAGGTCAAACGACCCACAACGGAGCCTGGGGGGCGAAAAAAAAGAACTTTATTTTTATGAGATTCTGTCTGTTCGTCCATCTTGTGCGGGCAATCAACATGGTAGGTAGTGAGCCGGTCGAGTCTCTGTTGTTTTGACGCTTTTTTGTTTTTTTAATGCCCCAATTTAAAAGAGTGACTTACAGTAGATGAATTCACCATTTGGGGGTAAGGGTGGGGGGAGTGAGGGTGGGGGGTGGGGGATGGCGGGGTGAGGGTGGAGGGTGGGGGATGAGGGGTGTGGTAATGGAGAAGGTTTAGGTGAGGGAATTGAGTGGACAAAGACTTGAGAATCCAACAGACATATACACAAGATAGTCATACACACACATACATGGCAGTCATATGCACAAGACAGTCATACACGCACACACACACACACACACACACGAGTCATGTACACAAGAAGACAAGTCATACACGCCCACATAGCTTGAATGTTGTACGGAGTGCCCCATTATATCTATGTTAATAAACGTCTACTTTTGGAGGTCGACTGCGTAAATATATGAATTATTAAAGAAAAACAGGAAAAACAGCTAATGTAACATAAATAGACCTTCCAAAAAGTCGATAGTAATTCCCCTGCCTGTGACACGACAAAGTAAGTACCTCTATCTAGCTCCTCCAGTCCCAGATCGAGGCAAGGCCAAGCCAGTTCATCACTTACTAACTAAACTATCGGGTAGGTGTTGGGTGGTGTGGTGCAGTGCCTGGTGAAGGGTGAAGTGTTGGGTAGGGTGGTGTGGGGTGGTGTAAGGTAAGGTAAGGTTAGGTAGGGTAGGACATCCCGACTATAACCACCCACCCACACCCATCATCCTCTCACCCATCCTGGGAGGTGGGGAATGGTACCATCCGTCAGCCAACAACAGAAGGTACCAAGAACCACTGACTGGGAAGGGTGAGAGGATGATGGGGTGGGTGGGAAGAGGGATGATGAGAGGGTAGTGTAGTGGGTGGTGTGATAAAAAAAAAAATAAATAAAAAAAAAAAAATAAAAAAAAAATAAAAAAAATAAAAAAATAAAAAAAAATAAAAAAAATAAAAAAATGAAAAAATAAAAAAAGTGTAGTGTAGGGGTAGTGTAGTAAAAAAAAAAAAAGTGTGGTGGGTCGTTGCGTTGCGGTGGGTCGTTGAGTTCGTTGCGGTGGGTCGTTCGGTTCGTTGCGTTGCGGTGGGTCGTTGGGTTCGTTGCGTTGCGGTGGGTCGTTGGGTGCATTGCGGTGGGTCGTTGCGGTGGTGCGTTGGGTCGTTGGGTTCGTTGCGTTGGGTCGTTGGGTTCGTTGCGTTGCGGTGGGTCGTTGCGGTGGTGCGTTGCGTTGGGTCGTTGGGTTCGTTGCGGTGGGTCGTTGCGGTGGTGCGTTGCGTTGGGTCGTTGGGTTCGTTGCGTTGGGTCGTTGGGTTCGTTGCGGTGGGTCGTTGGGTTCGTTGCGGTGGGTCGTTGGGTTCGTTGCGGTGGGTCGTTGGGTTCGTTGCGTTGCGGTGGGTCGTTGGGTTCGTTGCGTTGCGGTGGGTCGTTGGGTTCGTTGGGTTCGTTGCGTTGGGTCGTTGGGTTCGTTGCGGTGGGTCGTTGGGTTCGTTGCGGTGGGTCGTTGGGTTCGTTGCGGTGCGTTGCGTTGGGTCGTTGGGTTCGTTGCGGTGGGCCGTTGCGTTGGGTCGTTGGGTTCGTTGCGTTGCGTTGGGTCGTTGGGTTCGTTGCGTTGGGTCGTTGGGTTCGTTGCGTTGCGGTGGGTCGTTGGGTTCGTTGCGTTGCGTTGCGTTGCGGTAATTCCTGGTCATTTGTCAACAACATCAGAATTGAGACAGCACAAATAATACGTCATAAAATAGGGTAGTGTTGGGTAGGGTGGTGTAGGGTGGTGTATTGGCGGTGTAGGACATCCCGACTATAACCACCCACCCACACCCATCATCCTCTCACCCATCCTGGGAGGTGGGGAATGGAGAGGATGAAGGGGTGGGTGGGGTGAGAGGGATGATGGGGAGTGGGGGATGAGGAGAGGGAACCCACATCCTTCCCAGGAAGTGGAGAATGGTACAATCCGTCAGGCACCGACAGAAGGTATCAGGACCCACCGACTGGGAAGTGTGTGTGTAGGGTGGTGTAGTGTGGGGTATGGTGGTGTAGTGAGGGTGTAGTGGGTGGTGTAGTATGGGGTATGGTGGTGTAGTGTGGTGTACGGTAAGGTATCAGGACCCACCGACTGGGAAGTGTGTGTGTAGGGTGGTGTAGTGGGTGGTGTAGTGTGGGGTATGGTGGTGTAGGGTGGTGTACGGTAAGGTATCAGGACCCACCGACTGGGAAGGGTGTGGAATCCCCCCATCCCCCATCTATCTGTGTCTCTGTGTCTGACTGTTTCTGCCAGTCTGTCTCACAATATCGATCTCTGTCTGTCTTTCTGATTTTCTGCCTCTGTTTTTCTGTCTGTCTGTCTCTTTCGTCTATATGTTAGTCTATGTTTTGTCTGTTTCAGTTTGGGTGACAGCGGTCGAGCCTGAGAAGAGCGCCGGACCTTCTTATTTACGGCGATTCCTTCTTTATCTTGAGTTATTAGCCAAGATTGTCTGTCTCTCCCTGTCTGCCTCTGACTGTCTGTCTGTCTCCGCTCGTCTGTTTGTCTTGTTGTATGTCTTTTTCTGTCTGTGTCTTTCGGTGTTTGTCCGTTTGTCTGACGGTTTCTGTCTGTTTCTGTGTGTCTGTCTGTATAATGTCTGTCTGTCTGTGTCCGTCCGTCTGTCTGTTTTTCTAACTGTCTCTGTTTGTCTGTCTGTCTACAAATCCTCCCTAAGGAATCCTATCCTATAAATCAACATACCCGACCACCGCCCCCCCCCCCCCGCCCCCCAACAAAAAATAAATAAATAATTAACAAAATAAAAATAAATAAATAAATTAATAAATAAAAAAATAAAAAATAAAATAAAATAATAAATAAATACAATAAAATAAAATACCAACCAACCTCCAAACACAGCAACACCCCCCCCCCCCCCCCCAGACAAAGCCGCACAGAAATACTGACAATTCTCCATACCCAACCTCAGCGACAACCCTCTCAATAAAAACAACCTAACTCAACAACTCCCTTCAACAAAAAACAGACAGAAAGACAGAGACAGAACAGACAGCCAGAGACCGACATAGTGGAAAGACAGAGAGGCTGAGACAGAACGAGACAAACACAGACACAGACAGACAGTGACAGACATTGTAAAAATAGACTGGCAGACAGAGAGACAGACTGACGGACAGACAAACAGAGACTGAGAGACAGACGGACAGAGACAGTTAGACAAACTAACTCTACCAAAGCACCAATCACCTACTGCGGCACCAAGAGACGCCAACCCCAGTAAACAGAAACCCTCCTCCTGGTGTACATTAACACAGTATAACCTTTTTCTTCTATATTTTAAATTTATTTCTGTTCCTTTTTCGCCCCCCCCCCCCCCCCCAGGCCCCGTTGTGGGTCGTTTGATCTGTGCCCGGGTGGGCTAATTCCCATTAAAAAAAAAAGCAACTGGCTGGGCCCAGCCTCGAACTGGTCCCGGCGGTGCTAGACGTAGTTCGTCAGGCCACCGCCAGCGGTCTACTGTCGGCTTTTGTGAAGGTGGTTTTGTTGTTTTTCTTTAATAATTCATATATTTTCGTAGTTTTTCTCAGGATTTGTATGAATTTATACTCAAATAGCAGAGTTACAATTGTATTGAAGCTGTGTGTGGCCCTTTTACAGCCAATCTTGGCTACTAACTCAAGATACACTTGTGTGTGCGTGTTTGACTGTCGTGTGTATGAGTGTCGTGAATCATGAAGAAATTTTGCAAGAACCTATACCAAAACACATACAAAAGAATACCAAACAGTTATAAACACGGTAACTCTGCTATTTGAGTTTAAAATCACGTTAAGAACTGCGAAAATAAATCAATTATTGAAGAAAAACTGCAAAAATACCACAAGTAACATAGATACAACTTCTGGAATGTTGATCAATGTCCCCCTGGCGGTGGCCTGGCGAACTAGGGGGGGGGGGGGGGTCACAGCTTCCATGGTAAACACTTTAAATATTATGAGTGTCTCTCACCCACAATGGAGAGGCCTACCAAGTGCACTCTCACCACCGCTGTCTACACCTACACTATGGTTACTCACACGAGCCAGAAGCACCGGACATGGAGTAGAAAAATTGTCCTCGTTGCAGATGGTGACGTCATCGTGTGGGTAGCAACGGACCCTGGTGTTATGGTGAAGTAATGGTGAGGTGATGGTGATAGTAAAAGAGATGGTGAATAGATGGTGAAGTTCTTGGGAAGGCCACAGTGAGGTAACGATGAGAATGGTGATATTATGGTGAAATGATGGTGAGGTGACTGGAGGAACTATTCACTGGTGAAGGGTTACTGGTGCACCACTGAAGTATGAATGAAGAAGTAATGATAAAAAAGATAGCTAAAAGGAATGATGGTGACGTATATGAGAAGAGGTGATGGTGAGTTTTAATGGTGATGGTGAGCGTAATGGTCCGGGTTTACAAGCTTTTACATATACGTGAACGCTTTAAAATTATAACACACACACACACACACACACACACACACCATTTTTATCCTTCATATCCCGAGAAAATTTACTCAACTAAAATAAATAACTATGATGTAGTGATGTAGTGTTTCTCGTCATCCAGGCCAGGTGATGTAGTGTTTCTCGTCATCCAGGCCAGGTGATGTAGTGTTTCTCGTCATCCAGGCCATGTAGTGTTTCTCGTCATCCAGGCCAGGTGATGTAGTGTTTCTCGTCATCCAGGCCAGGTGATGTAGTGTTTCTCGTCATCCAGGCCAGGTGATGTAGTGTTTCTCGTCATCCAGGCCAGGTGATGTAGTGTTTCTCGTCATCCAGGCCAGGTGATGTAGTGTTTCTCGTCATCCAGGCCAGGTGATGTAGTGTTTCTCGTCATCCAGGCCAGGTGATGTAGTGTTTCTCGTCATCCAGGCCAGGTGATGTAGTGTTTCTCGTCATCCAGGCCAGGTGATGTAGTGTTTCTCGTCATCCAGGCCAGGTGATGTAGTGTTTCTCGTCATCCAGGCCAGGTGATGTAGTGTTTCTCGTCATCCAGGCCAGGTGATGTAGTGTTTCTCGTCATCCAGGCCAGGTGATGTAGTGTTTCTCGTCATCCAGGCCAGGTGATGTAGTGTTTCTCGTCATCCAGGCCAGGTGATGTAGTGTTTCTCGTCATCCAGGCCAGGTGATGTAGTGTTTCTCGTCATCCAGGCCAGGTGATGTAGTGTTTCTCGTCATCCAGGCCAGGTGATGTAGTGTTTCTCGTCATCCAGGCCAGGTGATGTAGTGTTTCTCGTCATCCAGGCCAGGTGATGTAGTGTTTCTCGTCATCCAGGCCAGGTGATGTAGTGTTTCTCGTCATCCAGGCCAGGTGATGTAGTGTTTCTCGTCATCCAGGCCAGGTGATGTAGTGTTTCTCGTCATCCAGGCCAGGTGATGTAGTGTTTCTCGTCATCCAGGCCAGGTGATGTAGTGTTTCTCGTCATCCAGGCCAGGTGATGTAGTGTTTCTCGTCATCCAGGCCAGGTGATGTAGTGTTTCTCGTCATCCAGGCCAGGTGATGTAGTGTTTCTCGTCATCCAGGCCAGGTGATGTAGTGTTTCTCGTCATCCAGGCCAGGTGATGTAGTGTTTCTCGTCATCCAGGCCAGGTGATGTAGTGTTTCTCGTCATCCAGGCCAGGTGATGTAGTGTTTCTCGTCATCCAGGCCAGGTGATGTAGTGTTTCTCGTCATCCAGGCCAGGTGATGTAGTGTTTCTCGTCATCCAGGCTCAGGTGAGGAAGATTTTTTGTGGAAATTTCAGTAAAGATTAAAATTAACCCCCCACACTCCCCCCCCCCCCCCCCCCCCCCCCCCCCCCCTCCACAAAAAAATCAAGGAAATTGTTTTTATTTACGACTAACAACAATAAAACCATATATTTATGCACGTAATTTGTTAGAAAAAGTCATCAAACAGTAGTGGTTACGTTTAACAAATACCAAAACGTAATCTAGAAAAAAACTTTATAGGATGGAAATATTATTTGGACAGATACTCTTGAACTATACGGTAAAGCCATATCTTTTTTTTTCCATTTAACAAAACAGGAAGTCGTGCCATTGAGATTGGTCGTGGAAGTAGAAAATCCTCTTTTCCGTATCAGACTAACGAAAAAAAAAAGAAAACAGATTTTTTTAAATAGCGTGACTGTCCCTGGAGAGCTGTGGAAGAACTGGAGGAAATAGTGCCGGGAGGAAAGGGAGGTGGAGGAGGGAGAGGAAGGGGAGGAGGAGGTGGAGTAGAAAAGGGATTCTGATGTGGTTTTGTTTTTCTTCTAGTTAAGTGTTTGCTCTCTCTCTCTCTCTCTCTCTCTCTCTCTCTCTCTCTCTCTCTCTCTCTCTATCAGTACGTTTTTCAGCCAGACCATCCTCACATCAGTCAATCCGACCCTCCTCCAATTTATCCTTCTACAGGTAGTTCCTCTACTTCAGTCGCTCCGTCAGTCTATAATACTGTGAGTGAATGTATACTTTACACCATTAACTCCTCCTGTAGTATTAGATGGAAAGATTTGAAACATGTTATAAGGATATTTACACACAGTGATCCATACGTGTAGTAGTAGTAAGGCGAATCTTTGGTTAAAATATATAAATATACATTATATTAACCCCGACCCGCGTCATGGCTTGTATTATGAAGCACTCGCCTCGGGGGTGTGGAGCTTTTGTAATTAACTCAATTTGTTTATTTTTTTATGTAATGATAATAGTTTCTTTGAACTTCTGTCATTTACATGGTGAGCTCTGAGGTCCTTTATGTTCTTAGTTACTCGTAGTGGAGATACTGGAAACTTATTTACTTTATTTTTTCATTAACGATATACTAGTTGTGGGACACGTGAGAATGGTAGAGAGAAGTATATCCATCTTAATGGATCGACATGTGTACAGTAATGGGTAAAGTTAAGAAAGTCTACGGTATTCGTTACCCACGTTTCACTACTAAACCTCCTCGTTTAATTCTGGTTTCTTGTACTTCCTTTCAATTCATATATTCTTGTCTATGTGGCGCTGATTCTCAAACTGACAGACACTCACATATTAATACTTCTTTTTTATATCGTGCTGAAATATAAAAATTCGATTGAACATAGTGAATATAACAAAAGCAAGAATTCCTTCAGTAGGTTAAATAAAAGAAGAGTTTAAATCATCTTACTCACGGTATTGAGTCTTCGTAGTCGAGGGATTGGGTCATCGTACTCAAGGGATTAGCTCATCGTACTGATTAAGTTAAACCGTAATACCAAAGGCGTCAATACATTCATTTGTTAAGTTTAAGTTATAGGCAGTGACACCATCAACGAATTGAATGATTTTAACACGACAACATTATTTTTGTCATTTTGTTGCTGGTGCCTGACAGAGTGCGCAGTACATCTGTTGCCAATGCAGATGCATCTTAAGCTAGGCTAAGCAGCGACAGAGTTTCATGACACACACACTCACACAAAAAGCAGAATTCATAAATATCACGTCCTAAACCACCTCAAGAAATTGCTTATCCAGACTATAATTATTCACAAGACACACAAATAGAACTTTTCGTATACTGCGCACTTAATATCATAGGTGGGGGATGGGGTGTGTGTGGGGGGAGGAGGAGGAGGACACGGGATGGGGGGGTGTGTGGGGGGTGGGTGGGGGGGGGGGGGAGGAGGAAACACGCTATAAGAGATCGTATGAAGTTTAGGATTCTCCAAGATATGTCGGTAGATAACTTTAAAGACGCTTGGTGAAGACGACTCGCCAGGGAGTCAACAAGAGAGATGAGCTTGCTGCGTCTTATACGATGTTGGCAGGGTGTACTTGACGCAGCCCCCCGCCCCCCGCTAATGACGCTTGAGGCTACAGGCTTTTAAGTTTTTTTGTGGTCCTTGGAGGAATTTATAATTTTAAGTGTCAGAATGTAGTAGGATTAAAAGTCAGGTCAGGAGATGAGACGCCAGAGAGAAGCTTACTGAGGCTAAGTTATATAGACGAGTGTGTTGGTCGGCACTAGGTTCATATGTCTTTTCTGCCTGAGTTTTTTCCCCTCACTCCTTGTAGCAAGATGTTAAGATATTTTTCCTATACGAGGTACGAAAAAGTAATATTTGTCTTTCTGAAAAAAATTTTCTCTGTTGACTCATCCACTTCATTTATGCATTTACTTTTATTATTTTTATTATTATTATTATTATTATTATTATTATTATTATTATTATTAGTAGTAGTAGTAGTAGTAGTAGTAGTAGTAGTAGCAGTAGTAGTAGTAGTATAACATCATGCGTCATAGAATACTTGTGAATATTTCACGGACTTGTGGATTTTAACCCCTTGTGTAAGATGACAACCGCTTACGTTCAGTGAATTACCACCTGTGAGTATGATACCTTAATCCTCTTGAGTACGACAAATTAACACCTTCATCGTCAAGTCTTAACTCAAGTCTTAACTCTATTAAGAGGATAATCCGATTTTTAATCAAAGTTGATGTAATACTCGAGGGCTACATAAGGAGTTATTAGGCAAGATTAATGTATTTACAATATTTGCATAAATTTTTCTTCACGTATTATTTATTATGAAGCAAATGAAGAAAATTATGATAAAACTGATTTGACTTTTAGGGAGATATACGGTAAGTTGCGGTACACGTAAGAATGATACTGAGACAGTAAATCATCTTAATGGATCAAGGAGTGTGGAAAAGTCTACGGTGTTTGCCACCCACGTTTCACTACTAATCCACCTCGCTCCATTCTGTTTTCTTGCATTCCCTTTCAATTCAAATATTTTTGTTCTTAATTATCCACTGCTGATTCTCAAATTAAACAAACACTTGCATAATTCTTCTTCTTCTTCTTCTTCATTTTTATATCATGCTGCAATCTATTAATTCCTTCAGTAAGTTTAAGAAATTTTTACCACAGTCCCACACCTCTGAGTTCAGACACACTGGCTGGGTAGTACGGTGAAGTGCAGTAATAAGAACACGAAGGACAATGGAATGCCTGAGTGAAAACAAGACTGACACATCGAGGCAAGTGACCACAGAATATATAGAAGGTGTGTCCAAAATTAGCATTAATGTCAGTCTGAGCTGTGTGCTGTCTCACCTGTTTGTCTGAGCTGTGTGCCGTCTCACCTGTTTGTCTGAGCTACCTGTCGCTTTACCTGTCCATAGATAGTTCCGATTATTTTCTGTCGTATTTGTATATTGGGGAGTTGTGTTTTTTTGTTACAGGTTTGTTTTGTGGATTAAAGAGTTTGTGCACTAAAGTAGCTGTATTACGCAACATCAAATACTATTATACTATTATATTTTATCTTAAATGTATATGAACTGCTAATTTAACTTCTAATAAATTTCACAAGGAATTAACATTAATCTTAACCAAAGATCCTAAATATCACTGTCTTGGCATTTTTTTTTTTTGCCTTCCTAGTCAGTTCACTGCCTGGCTTCCCTGATTCACACACAACAACGTTCTCTTACCTGCCCAAAGGTTGTCTCGCCTCCTCCCAGCTAACTCATTCAGGGGATCCTTTTGTTTACTGCGGTGAACATCATCTTTCCTGAGAACGTTTCAAGGTATAGGAAGGGAGGCACAGGTACACAGGAAAAAAAGTGAAATATAAAACAAAATATGTTAGAGTGGGAGGACCTTCTGGTTGGCGTTTGAACTTTGAGGGGTTTTTTTTCAATTTATTTATTTTTTTTACTTGACGTTTAGAGGTGGGAATTTATCTTGTGCGTTAGTCTTTTTTTCTCATTGAGTAATAGAACCTTAGAATAGAACCCTTACCCTTTGCCCTTACCCCTCCCTCCTCGCCCTCAACTCTTACCCTTCATTGTCCTGAACCCTTTTCATTATTATTATTATTATTATTATTATTATTATTATTATTATTATTGTTATGTATCAGTATCATTTATTATCAATAATTATAAGCCATTATTAAATACTGGTACTATTATTAATATTACCAGGATAAAGCGTCATAATATTGGCTATATATATCTTTACTATATTGAGAAAAGCGTAACGATATGTAGGCCATTATGTACGAAATTCACAGTAATAAGTTCGTTTCTCTATAAATATATAGAGTTAGTGTGAAGCTGTTCTATCTCGATTAAATACACAAGTTAAATATAAATTATCTTTATCTAAATGAATACATAGGAACAGTTAACCAGATATTTATTATGAAAAAAGAAAGAGAAGTAATACAATGTTTGATTTTTTCTTTGATAAATTCAATTGGACATTAATTTTGGTTTTAGTTTCAATAAATACATAGAAATAAGGTTTGTAGAACTTAAATATTTCCCGTAAATATGCAGAGAGATATTATGCAACTGGTTTTTATATCGTTAATTATACATTATTGTAGTAGAATAAAATATTTACTTAGAGGACTACACTGACTCGTTGTAATTTTTATTTATCGGAGTAATCACACTGGAAAATACTGTGAAACTATTATCTCTGCACCAACACAGATATTAATGTATTTATCTCTATAAACACATGGAGAATTATGGTTAATCCTTTTTTTTAATCTTGGTAAGTTAAACTAAAAGCATCAACTTTAATCCCAGTTAGTTAGAAAAAATCATCTGGTTCACAACAAATACGACACGACGCTGTTTGTGTGACCCGACCCTATAATGCTGATGCGGCCGTGGACACTGTAGTATTATAAGGTATAATTATAGTGATTTAGGGCATAACTGCAGGGTTTTATGGCATAGCTATAGTGTCTTAGGGCATAGCTATAGTGCTCTATTTTTCTTTGCTATGATCTCTCTCTCTCTCTCTCTCTCTCTCTCTCTCTCTCTCTCTCTCTCTCTCTCTCTCTCACCCCACCTCCAAAAAAAAAATCAAACGCGTTTTACCTATTGCGAAAAATTGCCTGATGTTTATATTTGATTTGAAAAAATTGTAATATATTTTTCATATGAATATTTTCCATGTATATTTTATTTAGGCTTCATGTATTTACCATTTGCCTTCTCTCGAAATATTTCCCCCTCAGTCACTTTTTTGTGGCTTTGTTTGTTCTGGCATTTATCGTAATATTTACCTGTTCACTTTATTCCATTGATGTTATTTTAAATCTACTTTCCCATTGTAATTCTGTATTGTTGGTAATATTCTGTAATTCACTTTGACTTGTTATGTACTGTGTCGACATTATCAGGAATATTACATTCATAAAATTCATCTCATGTTGTCACCAAAATCCGATATTCTCATTGGAATATTTTTCTACTCGAGGTAATTTCACCGATATTCCCGCTTCAGCTGTAACATTATCACACACTAGGAGACATAACTTGTCACGTTAGGTTATTGTACGTCAAATTAACCTGCTACCACACGTCAATTGATATACGTTTTTATCTATTATGTTGACGTATGTATAATTATCTATCCAAAACTTATGAATTGTATTTACGAAACTATAATGTTTATGGAAAGTACCTTGATGTTTGTCCCACCCCCATAGATTATATAACCATGCGAGTGTGTTAAGTGAATTTGGCTTCTCTGTTAAATCGAATATATTATTATTTATGTTTATTTGTGTTTGCTAACTTTTTATCTGATTAATTATTAACATTTCAGTGTTTTATTAACATTTTATTTCCTCTCTCGTTTCACTTTATAATTATTTATTTGAATTTTTCATGTCTTGTTATATACCTGTGGTTTTAACTTGTACTTCATTATTCTTTATTTATATTTAACTTTATATCAATTTCAGTGGTTAATTAGTTTCTCTTACCTTTATATAAATTTTGCTCTTTAGTTCTAGTGAGAGATTAGGGGTGAGGAGAAGGGGAACGTGGAGGGAGGGGAGGGTGGGGTAGGAGGAGGTGGGGGGAGAGAGGGGAAGTGAGGGGGGGCAGGAGTGAAGGTAGGTGGGGAGGGAGGTATTTTGTTGACCTTTTGTTGCTCAGGTTCTCTCATTTGAATAACTTTTGCTCCCCGGGGCGTCTGGCTGAACCTCATGGCCAAAGTTTCACTAACCAAGAAACATTTGGAGAGGACGGCAACGGTCTGATTAAAGTTCTTGTTATCTGTCAGGGAGGTGTCCGGCCCCTTCCCTTCTTCCCATCCTTCCTTCTAATCTGGCTCTCCGTCCCCCCTATTCCATCCTTCAATGTCACCCTTCCTTCCCTCCCTACCTCCTTCCCCTCCCCTCTCTACCCTACATCTATCCCTGTCCACCTCCTCCATCCTGCCCCTTCCTCCCCTACCCCTCCATCCTGGTCCCTTCCTCACTTGATTCCATCCCTCCCTCCTTCTCCCCTCCCCTCCCTCCCCTCATTTGCACATGAACGGGAGAATCAGGAATGGAATCGAATGACAATAAACAGATGACAACAATAACAATATACACAAGGAAATATGTTTGAGTCATCATTTTTCATTGGAATAAATAATTACTTCGCCTCTCTCTCTCTCTCTCTCTCTCTCTCTCTCTCTCTCTCTCTCTCTCTCTCTCTCTCTCTCATTATTCATTTTCTACACAACTTGGGATCTGTTTTCTTTCTGAACTTGACATTCCGTTCAATTATTTTCTTTTATTGTTGTTTATGATTGATTGATTATTCGTCGTACAAAAAATAAACAAATAAACAAGGGGTAAATCCAGGTGTGTTAATGACCATAGGTAGAAAAGGTGTGTGTGTGCGTGTGTGTGTTTTACTTATTGAGTATTGTGTACGCATCTTCTTTGTGTGTGTTTATTTATTATCTGCATTAATGTTTGTTTGTGTATCTGTGTACATGTACGCACATGTGTACATTTGTGTATATGTGTATGTGTGTTTAATAAGCATTTATGTATATGTGTATGCCCTTACATATAAATACTTACACTTTCAGGGGAATAGAGAAACTAATCAGGAAAAAATCGACAATCAGAAAATAAAGTCTCCAATCAGGGAATAAAGTCTCCAATCAGGGAATAAAATCGACATTCAGAGGAATAAAATGACCAATCAGGGGCTGAGCCAGACAGAGCGACGCTTCAAGCAATCAGAACAATTCAGAATCAGTGACGGTGAGCAGACCTTAAAAGAGATAGTGTGTGTGTGTGTGGGAGGGGGTGGAGATGGGTAGGAAGGGAAGGAGGACCAGGACCCAACTCTCTTTGTCACCTTGCATCCTTCAAGATATTTCCCATAAGTTTAGTTCATCAGCTGAGAATCCATCTATTATATTCTACCATTTAACCTTTGAGAAACATTAATTAAAACAAAATAAAAAAATATTATAAATTTGACTTAAAAATCATAAAAAAAAGGTGAATTAATCTCCTATATCACATTTATTTAGAGACTTTAAAACGAGGTCATAATCATACCCCAAAATTTACAAAAATCATTCATACATTCAATATTGACTTGATATCGTTTGATAATCAATACAATTGTCGCGTCGTCATGGGCCGCTGTTGTGGTCTCCGGAGCCTCACCATTCCCACAAATGTTCGAGTGTGTTGCACTAATGATCGTTCAAATTCGTGACAGACGAATGTTTCTCAAGACTCCTAACCAATTTTTTTTGTACAACACTTGACAGATATTTGGTTTTATTTATGTTTTTTTTTCTATCTCTTTCTTTCATTCTTTCTTTCTTTTCTTCGTTTGTTGTGACTAAGATCGTAGATGACAAGTGTGAAGTGGTTGATAAAGAGAGGATTATCTAAAAGGATAAGATATAACGCAACTAATAATGAAATAGCAGAAGAATGGAAGACTTGAATCCTGGGAGAGAAAAAATGACAGGCCACCCCACTCCACCCCACCCAGCCCCACCCCACCCAGCCCCACCCCACCCCACCCAGCCCCACCCCACCCCACCCAGCCCCACCCCACCCCACCCCACCCAGCCCCACCCCACCCACCCCACCCCACCCCACCCCACCCCACCCAGCCCCACCCCACCCAGCCCCTCCCCCACCCCACCCAGCCCCACCCCCACCCCACCCAGCCCCACCCCCACCCCACCCAGCCCCACCCCACCCCACCCAGCCCCACCCCCACCCCACCCAGCCCCACCCCACTCCACCCCACCCCACCCAGCCCCACCCCACTCCACCCAGCCCCACCCAGCCCCACCCAGTCCCACCCCACCCAGCCCCACCCTACCCCGCCCCACCCTACCCATCCCCACCCCCACCCCACCCAGCCCCACCCCACTCCACCCCACCCAGCCCCACCCCCACTCCACCCAGCCCCACCCAGCCCCACCCAGCCCCACCCCACTCACCCAGCCCCACCCCCCCAGCCCCACCCCACCCAGCCCCACCCCCACCCACCCCACCCAGCCCCACCCCACCCCACCCCACCCAGCCCCACCCCACCCAGCCCCACCCCACTCCACCCCACCCCACCCAGTCCCACCCCACCCCACCCAGCCCCAGCCCCACCCCACCCAGCCCCACCCCACCCCAGCCCCACCCCACTTCACCCCACCCCACCCCACCCACCCAGCCCCACTCCACCCCACCCAGCCCCACCCCACCCAGCCCCACCCCACCCAGCCCCACCCTACCCCGCCGCACCCCACCCCACCCCACCCCACCCAGCCCCACCCCACCCAGCCCCACCCCACCCCACCCAGCCCCGCCCCACCCAGCCCCACCCCACCCAGCCCCACCCCACCCCACCCCACCCAGCCCCACCCCACCCCACCCCACCCCACTCAACAGATTACATTATGACACTTTGTAACAAGGAGGCGGATGTCTTTTAAACCCAGAGTAAATTAGGACCCTGGAAATATACAAACTGGGAAAAAAAATAAAAATTAAATAAAATCATCAGTAAATAAAATATGATTATGACAAAGGAAGTCTGTCTCTCACTCCTTCTCTCACTCCTTCTCTCACTCTTTCTCTCACTCTTTCTCTCACTCCTTCTCTCACTCTTTCTCTTTCTCTCACTCCTTCTCTCACTCTTTCTCTCACTCTCACTCTTTCTCTCACTCTTTCTCTCACTCTCACTCTTTCTCTCACTCCTTCTCTCACTCTTTCTCTTACTCCTTCTCTCACTCTTTCTCTCACTCTTTCTCTCACTCCTTCTCTCACTCTTTCTCTCACTCTTTCTCTCACTCTTTCTCTCACTCTTTCTCTCACTCTTTCTCTCACACCTTCCCTCACGTGAAAAAGATAAGGATGTGTAAATATTATTAGTTTTTTCTTCAACAATGACAGAATCACTAGTGTCCATTATGTCCGCTTGTGTGTGTGTGTGTGTGTGTGTGTGTGTGTGTGTGTGTGTGTGTGTGTACATTACTCTACGGTATCAACACACCCCCTATATGCAATTAACCAGACCGTCACTATATACAAAGGAACGACTTATGCGTCTCAATACATCATAATTAACCGAAGCTCAACTAATTCCCTAGACTACCATATATATAGGTTAAATGACAAGTCTTTTAGCGTCTCTCTGTTTGTCTGTCTCCCTTATGGACACTTACCGAAAAATTCAACAGATTGATTTCCATTATGAGTTATCAAAGGAATTTTAACAATATATCTGTACCTAATATTTCATTTACTTAAAAACTTCAAATTTATCTTATTTTTTTTTTCGTCTGCTAAGTTATTCATTCTATTTCTCATTCATTATACACTTTTCATACGTTCATGGGTCCATTTGTTTTTATTTCATTATTTGTGTGTGTTTGTTTTATATATATTTACTTGTTCATTATTTATTTATTTGTTAATATGGTGAAAAGTAATTGGTTGGGGGAATAACAACGGTGGTGATATGAGGGATGTGTTGGAGGCTGAGGGTGTTGGAGGGTGAGTATTGGTGGAGGTGGTGGTGAGAGGTGGTGTTGGAGGAAGATGTAGATGGAGTTGGAGGGAGGTGTTAATAGTGTTGGAGGGAGATGTAAATAGTGTTGGAGGAAGATGGTAATGTTGGAGAAAAATGGAGAAAGATCCTGGTAGTGGTGGTGATATTAAAGAAATTATGTAAAAAAATTAAATAAACACAAAATAAATAAAATAAATAAAATATCACTACTCCATTTATCACCATAAGAGAGTCTTCAACACAAACAAGTACATCCCCGATTACTTGTTAAATGG
>CAUDMG010003587.1:0-5000 GCA_958450375.1 Homarus gammarus | reverse complement strand
CCAAGTCACAGGTGGGTATTAATACAAAGGGGCGCTTTAATCTGCTTTGTGGTTGTCTGTGCCTGTGGTGGTCTGCCTGTCTGCGGTTGTGTGTCTGCGGTAGCCTCTTTCTGTGGTTGGTGGTCTGTGTGTGTGTGTCTGTGCTTGCGGTGTTCAGTGTCTGTGTGTGTGGGGGGGGGGGGGGGGGTTCTTGTTGATAGTCTGAGTAAAAATAATAGAATTCAGATCACACTGTACAAGACAATACACGTTGTTATGCCGACCTGTGTAATGACTTCCTGAATTAATTTTGGGGTAATTCTCTATTGTTTTGGTGTGTGTGTGTGTGTGTGTGTGTGGTGTGTGTGTGTGTTGTGCTCTCTCTCGTTGGTGCACCCCCCCCCCCCCCCCACACACAATAAAAATAGGCGTGAATGAAATCCCAGCGAAGAACGAGTGTCGCATCGCTTGATTTAACACCAACACAAAAAGAGAAAAAGCTTTATCACGTCCTTCCCTAAAATAGCCATCTTGAGGGTCCCGGGCGATGATGTCCTCCCCCTCCTCCTCCTCCTCCTCCTCCCCCTCCCCCTCCCCCTCCCCCTCCCCCTCCTCCTTCACTTCTTATTCTTCTTCTAGTCCTCCTTCACCTCTTCTTCTTGTTCTTCATCCTCTTGTCCTCCTCTTCCTCTTCTTGTCTTCCTCCTCCACCACTTCCTCCTCTTGTTCCTGGTGTCTCGAAGTGGCTACTCTTAATCCTCCTCCTCTCCTTACCCCAAACACACTCGACTGAGGACCGCATTATCCACCCTGCACTACCCCCCGCTCGTCACCTCCTTCAAGAAGATACCTGGCTTGTTTGGCATGAGTGACGGGTTACATGTAGTGGGGATGGCACGAGGTTATGAGACGTATAGATACAAGCAACTGGACGTAGAGGCGGACGGACGGACGGACGCGATAGCCATCAAGGACTCAATAAACAACATGAAAGGAACACCCCGTCGAGTTCTTGTCATTGTCGCCGCCCTCCTATACTTCTCGCCCTCTTACTCCTCTTCCGCCTCCTGTACCACAACAACACCCACTATTTTTTTCTACATCTTCCATCTCTTCATTATATCTTTTAACTCTCCAGATATATTGTCCTCTTTCTTCCTCTGAATAAACTACAATATAAATTAACTCATAAACCCTTAACGTGATGGTGTTTATATTGCCAGGAATTGTGCAATCAACTGACGGCGGCTCATTGGTCAAAAGGTAATAAAACGTTGGATGGAATTTTATGGGAAGGATTATCATGCATCCGGTGGGTGATGTCAAAGATGTGATACCAACATGGCGTATACCCCGCCACTCCCCCCTCTCTCTGCTCTCTCCCTAATATTCTCCCTACTCCCTCCCTCATCTCCCTTCTCTCCCTCTCCTCCCTCCGAAGCTCTTTGTCGTACTAACTCCTCAATGGTCTTTAACGATGAACACTGCCTTTTTAACATGTCCTTCTTCGGCCTAAGCTTCCCATTGAGGCCAGAGTGTGAATAGACCCAGATAACAATATTGTTACCCACGACTTTTATTACCACCAATTTTTTCACAACCATTCGTCTTAAAGAGAACAGAACACCCATTGAGACAGACAGCCCCTTAAACACACATATTAATTAGATGTTAATGGGTTTAGTACATCCCCCCTTAACTATTATAAATTATCATAGTATTCTTCAACCTTGGGATATAGAAGAGAGAGAGAGAGAGAGAGAGGACTAGTTCATTGTGCACACCGACACCATTCTGCAACAATAGTAATTGCTATGTGGTTAAATTATAACGGTAATTTACTCATGGTTTGGCAGTCTTAAATTCCAGATCACTAAGTTTGAATTTACTTATAAAAAGTAAATACATTACTTACAAAGTCACAAACACAGTTAAGACGTTGGAAAATATTAAGTAATGGATATAATTTTCTTATGGCTGTGATCTCACGTGTCGGGAGTAGTGTAAAGTGTCAGGTGCGTGAGGTGTGAGGGGCGGTGTGTGAGGGGCGGTGTGAGAGAGGGGTGTGTGAGGTGTAGGGGTGGGTGTGGTGTGAGGGCAGTGTTGAGATGTGAGGGCGGTGGTGAGGTGTGAGGGGCGGTGTGTGGAGGTGTCGGGCGGTGTGTTAGGGCGGTGTGTGAGGTGTGTGGGGCGGTGTGAGGTGTGAGGGGCGGTGTGTGAGGTGTGAGGGCGGTGTTGAGGTGTTAGGGGCGGTGTGTGAGGGCGGTGTGAGGTGTAGGGTGGTTGTGAGGTGTGAGGGGCGGTGTGTGGGTGTGAGGGGCGGTGTGTGGGTGTGAGGAGTGGTGTTGTGAGGTGGGTGAGGGCGGTGTGTGGGAGGTGTGAGGGGCGGTGGTGTGAGGTGTGAGGGGCGGTGTGTGAGGTGTGAGGAGTGGTGTGTGAGGTGGGGGGCGGTGTGTGAGGTGTGCGGGGTGTTGTGTGTGGAGTGAGGGGCGGTGTGTGAGGTGTGAGGGGCGGTGTGTGAGGTGTGAGGGTGGTGTGTGAGGTGTGAGGGCGGTGTGGGAGGGGCGGCGTGTGAGGTGTGAGGGGCGTGTGTGAGGTGTGAGGCGGCGTGTGAGGTGTCAGGGGCGTGTGTGAGGTTGAGGGGCGGGTGTGTGAGGTGTGAGGAAGTGGTGTGTGAGGTGTGAGGGCGATGTGTGAGGTGTGAGGGGGGTGCGGTGATGGAGTGAGGGGCGGTGCGTGAGGATGTTGGAGGGGCGGTGTGTGGGCGGTGCGTGAGGAGTGAGGGCGGTGTGAGGGCGGTGTGTGGTCCAGCTCTTGTCTCCTCAAGATGAATGATCTGAGGGTACTCATTGTCGGGAGTTATGTTGACACTCTGGCACTCACTTCCCTTATAATGTGGCACTATAATGACCTCTAACCCCTACTAAAGGACCATAGTGGCCCCCTAAGGTCATACGTAAGAGACGAGGTTAGTTTAGGGTTGATGTTGACTATTGTTTAATCTCTTTATTTCTGACCTCGTTAAAACTCACTCACTCACTCATCAACACAGAGACCACCATCCCTTATCACCACCATCCACCACCACCACCACCACCACCCCCACAAACCACCACACACCACCCACACCATCACCCACTACCCACACCACCACCACTACCCCACACACTACCCACACCACCACCACTACCCACACCCTACCCACACCCCACCCCCACCCACACCAACGCCGAAATATTAATGTTCATCCACGTTTTAATCATCCTCCCCTGCCCTTGCTATCCCTCCCACCATCCTACCCTCCCCACCCCACCTTCCGATCGTCCCCTCCCCCTCCTCCCATTCCCGTAACTCACCCGCCTCTCACCCATGATCCCAGAGACCCCCTATCCCTCCCTCATGAATGGGCAGTACGAAGCGTGTCACCTGTTAATGAGTAAACACGGATTCTGTGAGGCGGAGAGACGGAGGGTGGACGGAGGAGGGGGGGGGAAGAGATCATCGTAAAGAAGGGGAGGGGGAGACGGGGAGGAGGAGAAAGGGAGGGGTACAGAGCGGGGGGAGTGGGTCGGAGGATGGGTCGTTAGAATGCAGGTTTTCATCGTGTCATTTTGCACCAGAGTGAGTAGAAATGGTACCATCGTTCTCTGTGTTATTGTTCACCCGGAAAATTACTTGACGCTTTCCAGGTACTTCAGATTCAACAGCTTTTTTGTATACCGAGTTTTTTTCTTCTGTTTTGCTCACCTGATTAAATCACTAACAGTAGAAGGTAATAGATTTTGACTACGGGGGATTTATTTTAAGGTGTGTGTGTGTGTGTGTGTGTGGTGGTTTGTGGTGGTGTGGGTGTGTGTGTGGGTGTGGGTGTGTGTGTGTGGGTGTGTGTGGGTGTGGGTGTGTGTGTGTGTTGTGCGTGAGTGTCCCACTGTGGTCAGTACAAATACACCGACTCATCATTAAACCCCTATTAACGTCCGACAAACTTATAACATCCTTACCATATTATTAACCTCATGAATACTTAACACTTAAACTCAATTATCATATTGATTATAGAACCTCATTAAGAACTATAACCCCGTTTAGCACAATTTTCTTCCATGTTAATTAATCCCCTCTGCGTTAATATTTCGTCAATTCATCCATGCTAATGTCACCTTGATTATTCTCGCCTGATTAAAGGTAACTAATTAATATCGTGTTTCATATTAGCATGTACTGTAGTAAGAATACTGTTTTATATATATTTAACTATCAAGAGCAACATTAATTTTATTTTCTATATACATTAAACAATCTATATTTTTTTCAGTTTATATTACTGCACAAAATCCTAACTAAATTCAATATTTGTAAAAAAAAAAGTATAATTCGCTAATAAAAAAATATCGTTTGATTATATTCTAACAAAAAATAAATGAATAGAACAGAAAGACCCTAAGTTAGAGAAACAATAAAAGAGAAGTACTTTTTTATCTGAATAGTCTAATGTACCTCGATTATCTTTATATTCCTTATTAATACTTTTTAATCAATTTATTGATCATTCTCGCCTTTCTAATTTGTCTTTCTTGTTTGTTTTATCTGAGAAGTCGATTACTTCTCAGTCTTTATTTGAATTCTTCTTCTTCTTCTTCGCGTTCTCTTGTTATTCTTTTTACTACTGAATACTAATACTCCTCTCTCTCTCTCTCTCTCCTACTCTCTCTCCCCTCTCCCCATCGTCCTCACCCCTTGTCTGTCTGTGTCTGTCTATCTTCTCTCTTCATGCTCCTGTCAGTTAGTCTTTCTTACTGTCTCTCTTTGCCTATCACTCTCTGTCTACCCCTCTCTTCATTTTGTCTGTTTGTCTGTCTCTTACAAAAACTAATTTCTGCGTATATGGGCAACAGGTACAAGTTCTATATATACAAATAACCTCAGAACTCTCCACGTGGCCCTGGAAGAGATCATTAAACCTCATTTCACCTGCACATGAACCGTCAAAGTTTCACCTTAATCTGCGTAAAACTCACGCA
>CAUDMG010003586.1:400000-401907 GCA_958450375.1 Homarus gammarus | reverse complement strand
CGCTGGGGTCGTGCGCACCGCCCTCAGCGGGCTGGAGGGGTATCAGACGCAGGGGGGGGAAAAAAAAAAAAAAAAGGAGCCGTTCAGTTGATGTGGCTCAGTCACACCGGGGGGGGATAGCCGGCACAGAAGCGGAGAAGATTGGAGCGGGTTCTATCGACTGGGAGCAGATTAGCGGCGTATCTTCGTTATCTACCTCTCATTCTAGTAGGTCTTCGATGCTACTAGCAAGGTATCCGGTCTACTTCGGTAGGGTGTTTTGGGCGCCCGCCATCGGGTTTTCGGTTGCGGGGCTTCTCGTCTTAGCTGAGTATGTGGAGGACCTATTACTGCGTCTTCGGTGAGGTTGGTGATCCGTCTTCTCGCGGTCCGATCGGGCGGGCAGAAGATTTTCGCCGATGGGCGGGAGCAGGTTCGTGGTTGAAGGCTGCCGTGTTTGCGACCACGCCACTATCTAACAAGCTAGTTGTGCTGGCGCGTGTTGTGGTGGGTGTATATATACAGCTTCACTCAGCTAGTCTATGCTTCACATAGTACGTTTTGTGTCGTCTTGCTGTGATAGGAGAGCTCGGGATAGGGCATTGTGTTGTGCTCGGGCATTAATTTGACTTTCGCAAACCAGCAATAGCAGCGACGTGGATGAGGAACAGCTAGTGGGGGAAGTTGACCCTCACAGAAGGATCTAAGATTCTACCTTTCCGTCTGCGAAAATTGGTGTTAACAGATAACTCGTATTTGCTATTTGTAAGGCTTCAAGAAAAATTTTCACATACACATGCTATGCATCCTCGTTTTGTCAATTGATATAGATTGAGTAGAAATTTTGGAGCTTGCAAAATGCTTGGAAAAAAAATAATCATTCCAGTGTAGGCACTGAATTCATGAAATTATAAAAATTTAAATCAATGATTAGACTCAGAAATCTTTTTCTTGTTATTATAATTGTAGAAATGTCAGGAACATTATTATATACTTTTCGCAGAACGTAGTTTTAACCAATAATCATCAGATACACTGGGTGTATTTGACGTGCTTGCTGTTTAAACAGTTGTGTCTGGGACATCGACGTCTGGGATATCATTATAATTCCCGGGGGAATGAATCTGAATGGACCTTTTTAAGTCTGTCCGCATGCACAACATCTGAAGTATGTGAATTTGGCTTCAGAATTTCAAATTTGTTGCACGCTTCTTTGGCAATAATGCGGAATGGTCCGTCAAACTTGGGTGAAAGCTTGGACTTTCGTTTAGGATCTCGCACCATAACAGCATCGCTTATTTCTAGCATGACAGGCTTAACTTGTTTATGTTGTTTGTATATCATTTCAGCGCGTGACGCTGCTAAATGTTTACGTACTTGGCCATGAATATCCCTGAATACGTTGATTTGCCTGGTAGAAAAATTTTCCACATTATAGACTGGGCATGGCTTGTCTGTAAGTACGTCATATGATAGACGTTTGTCTATGCCGTAAACAATATAAAAGGGTGATTTGCCTATAGAGCTGTTGATCAACCCATTAATAGATGCGGCGACTTGAGGTAACCAATCTTCCCATGCATAGTGCATTTGACTAGCTATTGGACGAAGAATCTCTAGGATTTTGAGGTTGGTTCTTTCAACAAGGCCATTAGCCTGTGGATGATAGGCTGCGATAAAACTGTTGGATGTCGTATTGTTGACATAATTGCGCTACAAGTTGGTTCTTCAACTCTAATCCGTTGTCGGAGAGAAGAACCTTGGGCTTAGTAAAAGGACATATGAGGTGAATAACTAAAGCATAAGCCACAGATTCGGCTGTTTTATCCTTCAGTGGGACTAAAATCACAACTCTAGAAAAATGATCCGCACACACTAGGACGTACGAGGATCCTTGATGACTCCTCGGAAGTTGTAACAAGTCGATC